>CM075761.1:10250750-10389189 GCA_037974335.1 Prionace glauca | reverse complement strand
TCACGTGCTCACTGTGTGAAACCGTGTTCGATTGTCGTAAAGAAACATTTAGGGAATGAAATTTTCACTCTGCGCCCACTCTGACCTTGGCCACTTATGATTCCGGACCTTTGAGATTTCAGTCACCCCATTGTATAAAAACATTACAGTAAGAATGGATCAGGAATTATCGCCCATCATTGATAGAGACACCCAAAACAATAGCAGAAAAGTAGTCCTTAATAACATCTGGGGGGGGCATCGTCCAAGTTTAGAGGAAATGCATTCCCTACCCAATATCCCTCCCGGCCCCTCCCCACTCCCCCCTCCCCCACCACCCCGCCGACCCCTACCCCCGGGTCGGAAAACGCTGTAAATAAGAACAAAGAACAAAGAACAACACGGCACAGGAAACAGGCCCTTCGGCCCAACGAGCCCGCGCCGCCATCCCATTGTCAGTGACCTATTCATGATTTTAGTCTATGCCTAATGTGTGAGAATCAGGGAGGTCCAATATGGGGACAATTTGTTACCCAATCAATCAGCCTAAAAGCACATTTTTGGGATGTGGGAGGAAACCGGAGCACCCGAGGAAACCACGCAACCATGGGGAGAACGCGCAAACTCCCACGGACACAGCCCAAATCCATGTGTCCGCATAGCAACAGAGATAGTCTCTGAGCTCGTCATACTCAGGAAATCACATCCGGCAGAGGAGACCCGAGACACTACCAACACCATCCCTGAGGTGGCGGTAGAGTGCCATGAAGTCGTAACGGAGATAGAGTCACAGATTTATACATGGAGTTCCCAACATCTTCTCGGAGCACAAGACGTTACTTGCCAACAGCACATCCATGGACATGGAAACGTTCTGCTATTTGTCTCATATTATCCGCCTCAGCTCATGCATCAATATTCCTCCATCTTGAAATCCACTTGACGGATGCACTGACTGGAGGAGAACCTTAAAAAATACAGTGTAACGTCGTTAAGGTACAACACAGGAAGACTTGCGGGACAAACAGCGAACACAGCATGCGATAGACAGAGTTAAATGTCCCCAGAATGAGCAGATCATTGTCAACTGCAGTCCTGCCGGAATGGAGGTATTAAATGCGATAGTTAACAGGTTAGGAAGCTCCAAACATATTTCTAAGCTCAATGACGGGGAGCAGGCACATCAGTGCAAAATACAAGGCTGGATCTGTTCTAACAAACTTCAACTAGAAGTGTCCAGTGGGTGAAGCACCCCAGCCTATTCCAGCAATTGCCAATATGACAGATAAATGAGTTCATCTCATTTGATTAAATTATTGATAACAACAAAATGCAGATGACCTCATTCGCAACCATTTGTAGTTTTTTGCAGTCTTGGTCAGAGCAGGGGCCGAACCAACCTGTGAGACATCCGGAAAGGATGTTTCCTATGACACATCTGTAAAAGTTGGTGAGAGGCCTAGCAGAAATGCCGAATTTCCTTAGCCGTCTGAGAAAGTGGAGGCGTTGGAGGGGCTTCCTTAACATATCTTCGGCATGGAGGGACCAGGACAGATTGAAAGGTGATCTGGGACACAAGGAAGTTGAAGCTCCCGACCTAAACAGTAACAATGTTACTGGTCAACATTATGAAATGGATCATTCGCTCACTTTTCCTTGAGGGAGCTGTTCACTCAGATTTCTGGTGGGGGCGGGGAGGGAGGACAAACGAACTACAAGTGGCGTTTCAAATATAAGAAACGGGTTGATGGGTTTTTGATAAGAGAGGAGATTGAGGCTTATGGGGAGAGGGCGGGAAGGTGGAGCTGAGTCACGACAGATCAGCCATGATCTTATTGAATGGCGGGGCAGGCTCGAAGGGCCAGATGGCCTACTCCTGCTCCTATTTCTTATGTTCTTAAGTTCTTAAATTGAAACAAAACATTAATTTTAAAATGTACCTGCTAAACATCAGTTCTCACCTGCTCAGCTGTCTTAAGACTCCAAATCCCAATGAGAATAAAGAGTAGAATCCGGATCAACGTGGCAGTTACTGCAAAGGGTCAATATACATCATTCTACCAGACAGAACACTTGGAACTGTTAATGGGGCAAATGTTACAAAGAACAAAAATAGCCCGGGTAACAGGCCCTTCGGCCCAACGAGCCCGCGCCGCCATTTTAACATTACCAGTTCCACCGCCCCCGCCCCCCTCCACCCATGACTCTTATCTCTTGTTTATGGCATTCCACATTGAGGGAAACTAATTTAGAGACAATTTATTACCTCCAATCAGCCTAATTTTTGGGGTGTGGGAGGAAACCAGAGCACCCGGAGAAAACCCACGCAAGCACGGGGAGAATGCGCAAACTCCCACAGACACCGGCCCAAATCCATGTGTCTGCACAGCAATCAGTGATAGTCACTGAGCTGTCGTGTTGATGCTATTGGATTCTCTCATTGGCAACATGACCTAGTTCAGTGAATTTAGTGAAACGAGCAAATTCTCTGTAAGACCCCTCAGGAACCCATGTCACACAATCTTGAGTAGAATGATGGGGAACGCACTTAGCCACAAAAGGATCATACATTCACGGGCCTTAGGCATCGCTGGCTGTCCAGCAATTTTTGCCTATCCCTGGTTGCTCGAGGGCACTTGAGAGTCAACAACATTACCGTGAGCCTGGAGTCCCATGTAGGCCAGAACAAATAAGGGCAGCAGATTTCCTTCGCTAGATAATGAAAGAGTTGGGTCTTGTCTAACCTTTTAATGCATCTGGGGGTGTTTGATCTGGTCCCAAACTGTGTGCAGGTTTGGTCGCTGCACTTGCGCAAGGATATATTGGCCTTGGAGGGAGTGCAAAGGAGGTTCACTTGGCTGATACCGGAGATGAGGAGGTTGGACTATGAAGAGAGACTAAATAGACTGGGTCTGTACTCGTTGGAGTTGAGAAGGATGAGGGGGTATCTTTTAGAGACGTATAAGATAATGAAGGGGATGGATAGGGTAGAGGTAGAGACATTCTTCCCCCTTAGAAAGGATAGCAGGACTAGAGGGCACAGCCTCAAGATAAAGGGGAGGCGGTTTAGAACGGAGTTGAGGAGGAACTTCCTCACTCAAAGGTGTTGAATCTCTGGAATTCTCTGCCCGTTGAAGTGGTGGGAGGCTGCCTCGCTAAATATATTGAAGTCACGGGTAGATAGGTTTCTGACAGACAGGGGAATTAAGGGGAGAGAGCGGGAAAGTGAACTGATCCACTTCAGATCAGCCATGATCTTATTGAATGGCGGGGCAGGCTCGAAGGGCTAGATGGCCGACTCCTGCTCCTATTTCTCATGTTCTTATGCTAAAGGATATTGGTGAAGTGGGTGGGATTTTCCTGACAATCGACGATGATTTCATGGTCATCAGTAGACTTTGAATTCCAAATATCTTCTATTGAATTCATTTTCTTCCAGCTACCGTGGCGGGATGAGAACCAGGGTCACCAGGGCACCAGTTGAGTGCCTGGATTAATAGTCCAGCAAAAATACCACTCCGCCATCGCCTGTCCTTCTTTCATATGAAGAGGTTCGTAGAACGAATTTGTAGAATGGCTTCTGACTACTGGGAACTGAGTGCCTGAACTGTGCTGCATAAGTGCATGACCTAGAATGAAAATGAAGCGAGTCAGTCGACCGTGCAACGGAGGGTTTGGTGTGGCAGCAAAGAGGCCCATTCTCTCTCGCCAGGGCTCCCAGCTTCTACCCACATAAGGACGGCTCGCATGTTCTGCGGTCTGCAGAAGATATCGAGGGGCAGAGGTCGCCAGCCAAGATTCTATCCACTTTCCACCACTGATGGAAAATTATTCGAGCCAGAAGCTCTCAGCGGTTTGCTTGTTTTTACAGTTGAGACACTGCACGCTCAGAGCTGCCTGGGGAGGGCACTCCTTGGCTCTCAGCTTCTCATCGCAAGCAGCAGACTGCCTGCTGCCAGCTTTGATACAATGAACAAAGACCAGGCTGCTGTATGAATGACCTTATGTACAGGGTCCTCATGAATGCGAGACCAGGTCCGCGTGTTTCTTCAAGGCCCAGTTTTGAAGACAAGTTAAAGATACCCAGATTTACTCACAAGTGAAGTATTGTGCAAATTAGCGGGCAGTGTATTCTCTACGTACAGGGAGCATCGAATTAACTCACTAAGGCTGCAACTGTGCATTCCAAATGTATCCACCCACAGTCCATCCGGTATTTTACAGTTTCTGTGCAAGCAGATTGTGTCATGACCGAGGGATCATACATGAGGATATAGAACATAGAACATTCCAGCGCAGTACAGGCCCTTCGGCCTTCGATGTTGCGCCGACCAGTGGAACCAATCTAATGACCCTCTAACCTAAACTTCTCCATATGCCTATCCACTGACCATTTGAGCGCCCTTAAAGTTGGCGAGTCCACAACTGCTGCAGACACGCCCTTACTACCCTCTGAGTAAAGAACCTACCTTTGGGTAAACCTTTTCATGTTTAAAGTTAATTTATTAGCTTTGAGTAAAGTTTATATTAACACTACAGTCAACTTATTGTCAAGTTTGAAATCCCTCCCCCTAGCCACACCCCCCTCCCCCCCACCAGCCCCCACCTCCCACCCAACTGTCGCCACAGCCGGGCGCCAGTTCGGGTCGATGGATCGCACTGGTACGTCTTTCAGAGAGTGGAAGGGACCCAGAGCATCCAGAGGAATCCCGCTCAAACACTGGGAGAACGTGCATACGGAGAGTGAGGGAAACCGGGAATCCAACTCAGGTCCCTGGTGCTGTGGAGCAGCAGTGCTAACCACTGTGCCACCGTGCCGCCCCAGTTTTTGGACTGAACTGAGGAGAAATTTCCTCACCCAGAGAGTGGTGAATGTGTGGAATTCATTACCACATGGAGTAGTTGAGGTCAAAACGTTATGTGATTTCAAAAACAAACCTGGAGTGTTGTGTACAATTTTGGTTGCCCTTATCTGAGAGAATAATCTTACCCTTGCTTTACAGGAAGGACAGCGATGGTGCACCAGGCTGATTCCTGAGATGGCAGGTCTATCGAGTGAGGAGAGACTAAGTCGGTTCGGATTGAATTCTTCAGAGTTTAGGAGATTGAGAGGGGTTCCCATTGTAACTTATAAAGTTCCATCAGGTTTAGACAGAGTAGATACAGAAAGAATGTTGCTGAGTGTGGCGGTGTCCAGAACTAGTGGTGATTGTTTGTGACTAAGGGGTAAACTTTTTAGAACTGAGATGGAGAGAGATGTCTTCATCCAGAGGATGGCCAATGTGTGACATTCACGACCACAGACCGTCGTTGAGGCCAAAAGGTGTTGTGATTTCAAGATGGAGTTCAAGGAATGAGAAGGAATAGTTTTTAGGGCGAAAGAGGAATATGGGGGAAAGGGGGGATTCAGTGCATTGAATTTGATGATCAGCTTTGACCAGAATGAATGACAGAGCAGGTTCAAAGTGCCAAATGGCCTCCTCTTGCTTATGTTCCCGATGTTTCTATATCAATAATTGTAAAAATAAAGCCTTTCCTTTCAGAATGGCTCATGGTCTATACTATTACATTCTATCTATATTCCCGTCATTCTCTCTGCAAATTCACACCTTACTGGCCCTGAAGGACAAAGAGAGTGGACTCATGGGTAGACCATCGCCATCAACTCCCCTCCCAATCAAAGCCAATATGTTGGAAACCGATTGCCGTTCTTTCACTGCGGCGCAGTCAAAATGGTGGTCCTCGCTTCTTATTTAGCACTGTTGATATAGAACATGGACAACCACAGAGAAGATGCAGAATTTGATTTCACTGGAGCGTTGAAGGCTGAGGGGAGACCTGATAGAAGTCTATAAAAATTATAATAGTCATGAACAGAGTTGGCACTCAAAATAATTCTTCCCAGATTTGAAATGTCAAATACTAAGGGGCAGGCACTTAAGAACAAAGAACAACACAGCACAGGAAACACGCCCTTCGGCCCAAGAAGCCCGCGCCGCCATTTTAACATTATGAGTGCCCTCTTCTACCTATGACCTTTGTCTACGCCTACTGGACTCCACAATTAAGGAATTATAACCAGATTGAGGGACGCCTAAATTAGGGACAATTTGTTAACACCAATCAGCCTAAGAGCACGTTTTTGGGGTGTGGGAAGAAACCGGAGCACCCGGAGAAAACACACGCAAGCACGGGGAGAATGCGCAAACTCCCGCAGACACCGGCCCAAATCCATGTGTCTGCACAGCAAACAGTGATAGTCACTGAGCTGCCGTGTTGGCCGTCAGCTTGTCCAGTTTAAGCATACACTAACGACGTGAAGCACTAGGCAACTCTCGAAACAACATCCAAGAGCAGCCCTCGCACAACCCACCGCTTGTAGGCCCCTTGTTAGACAGAGGGGGAAAGTTCAAAGGAAATGTGAGGAGCAAATTGTTTAGACAGAGAGTAGTAGTTGTCTGGAACGCGCTGTCTGAGGTGTTGTTGGAGGCAGATCTGATAGGGGCGGTTAAGGGGCTTTTAGATAATATGCAAAGAACAGAGGGATATAGACTAAGGTAAGGCAGAAGGGATTAGTTGAACTCTCGCCATGTTCAGCACAACATCGAAGTGTTGTACACTTCTATAATATATACACTATATTCTACAAAGACAACTCAACGCCACCAATCAATCGGATCGTAGAGATGGTTAATACATGTTGCCGAGCAATACGCCCAAAGGATAAAGGATCATAATTTAGCCATTCTGCCCATCCAGTCTGCTCTGCCATTCGATCATGGCTGATATGTTTCTCAATCCCATTCTCCCGCCTTTTCCTCTAAACATTTGAACCACTTGCCAATCTATCTCTTGTCTAAACGCTTCCTGCCTCTGTCTTAAATGCACTCAATGACTTGGCCTCCAGGGTCTTGTGTGGCAACGTATTCCACAGATTAACGTCTCCCTGGCTGAAGGAATTCCTTCTCTTCTCGGTGTTAAAGGGTCAACATCTAACTCCGAGTCTGTGCACTCGGAGTCGAGTCTCTCTAACTAATGGACGGTGACTCAGTGGTGTGCACTGAGGTTTCTGGTTCAGTTCCGGCTTTGGGTGACTGTGTGGAGTTTGCACATTCTCCCAGTGTCTGCCAGGGATTCCTGCCAGTGCTCCAGTTTCCTCCCACAATCCAAAGGTGTGTGGCTTAGTTGGATTGGCCACGCTAAATTGCCCCTTAATGTCGGGGAGGCTCGGAGTGTAAGGTACAATTAAGGATATGTCGCCAGGGTGGGGTCATTGTCAGTGCAACCTCAAAGGGCTAAATGGCCTCCTTCTGCACTGTAGTGATTCTACTCTACTCCGAAGATCTTTTCCATGTCCACTCTACGAGGGTTTTTAGTGTTCTGCAAGTGTCAGTGAGATCCCCGTCCTCATCCTTCTCAATTCAGCCGCCGTATCGCATATCCTGAGAATAAATTAAACAGTAACTTACATATTCAGCACATATCCGCACAATGATTAGCTTTTGGCCCCCTCGGTATGTCAAACCAGTCAAGCTCTTTGTAGATGTTCTATCACTTGGCCCCTGTGACACGTAGGCGGCGACCACAGTGTTTCAAATGCACGTGGCATCCAGCAGCGCAACGTCACCAGCACTACGTCATACTTTCCATTGTCCCTTGTCATAGTTTCCACCCAATCACAAAGTGCAACAATTCACTGGGACCGAGACCAGGTCAATCCTTGACCGCTCAGCAAAAACAAACTGGTGTGAGTGGAAACAGGGAGATATTACCCATCTGTGCAAAATGCCCCAGCAATCTTTATCCCTGATACTCATTCTCCATGCGTTGTGGGCTCATGGTGAGTACTTGCCAGGTGAGACATTGAAAATGGCAGCAGCCATGTTAGCTTTTAAGCATTAGTGTCACAAGTCGGCTTCCCTGGGAATTTCAGAGTAACTTCATGACGGTGTTAATGCAAGCCTTACTTGTGACTAATAATCTTTACTTTGACATCGACACTGCAATGAAGTTACTGTGAAAAGTACCCAGTCGCCACACTCCTGCGCCAGTGCGGGTACACCGAGGCAGAATTTAGCACGGTCAATGCACCGAACCAGCACGGCTTTCGGTGAGTGGGAGGAAACTCCCATGCAGGCACGGGGAGAACGTGCACAGACGGTGACCCAAGACAGGAATTGAACCCGGGTCCCTAGCGCTGTGAGGCAGTGGTGCCAACAGACATGCCGCCGGGCTACAGCTCAGCAAATGCGACTGAGTGTTCGGTAGAAGGGATTTTCTGCATCCTCCTTTCAAGTGAAGAAAAGACAAATTGGGAAATAATCTAAGGAAATATCATTGAAGACATTAATAAGATTGTTCTCAATTTACAGGCGATTTTTTTTTTCAAACGGCAACTTTCTATGTCGAAATCTGTGGTAATGTTTGAATAATCTCTCTAGTTACAGATTCCGAGTCCTCGCTCACTCAAAGGCCCTTCACAGTGACAGCTGAAGTCGGCCAGACGGTGGATTTAACCTGTCACTACATGTATGAGGTGGAATCCGTGGCTAGCTATTTCTGGTACAAACAAAATGTTGGTGAAATCCCGAAACTAATCGATACTCAATCCTGTCCGGGGGGCGATTGTAAGTTTGTTTCAAAAAAAGGCCGCGACAAACGCGAATTGATACTGGAAATTCGCAATGTCCAGGCGAATGACTCGGGTTCCTACTACTGTGCTGATAAGGTTGGCTATGCACCGCTCCAGAAAGGACCCACACTACTGGTTGGAGGTAAGAGAGCAAGTGAAATGAATTCGGATTGTGCACAGCAATACGATTTGGTGTAAATAAATCATTAACTATGCCCCATTTTCTCTCCAGACAGGTCTACCAACAAGAAGGCCCTGCTGGTATTTGTCCCGCCGGGTGAGCGGGGTGTGAATGATACCGTCCCCTTAGTGTGTTTGGTCAGTGGAGTGTCCTCCAACCAGATTGTTGTTTTCTGGAATATTTCCGGTCGGGCCACTGAAGGATCGAGTGATCCCGGGACAATGGAGGGGGACGGGACCTACAGCATCAGAAGTCATGTCATGGTACCGGGGGTAACCTGGAAAAGCGGCGCTGTCTGCACTTGTATTGTTCAACTGGGGACTCCAGGGAAATATTGGACAAAAAGAGTTTCGTATCCCAAAGCAACAGAAAAAGGGAATGGTGAGATGCTACTATATATTGCAGGTTTCTATTCAACTTAAGAGATAACTGGATTAGTTGCGCGTGTGTGTGTGTGTGTGTGTGTGTGTGCGTGTGTGAATGAATGTGTGGTGTGTGTGTGTTTCTGTGTGTGTGAGTGAAGGTGTATATGTGAGGGTGAGGGTACGTGTGTGTCTGTGTGAGAATGTTTGGTGTGTGTATGTGCGTGTGTGCGTGTTTGTGTGTGAGTGTCTGATGTGTGCGTGTTTGTGTGTGAGTGTGTGATGTGTGTGTGTTTGTATGTATGTGTGGTGTGTGTGTGTGTGTGTGTGTGTGAGTGTACGTGTGCGTGCACGCACACAGGTACATCTCTGAGCGTATGTGCATTTGATTTCATTTGATGTATTAATGTACATGCATTAGTATATAGTGAAAAGTACAGTTTCTTGCATAATTTTACTGACAAAGAATTGTGAACATAGAATCCATTGGGGAGTATGCAGTGTTACAGTCAGAGCTGAGGTTTACAGAAAGATTAGCTTATTATAAGGTAGGTCCATTCAAAAACCTGATGGAAGCAGGGAGGATGCTGTTCTTGAGCCTGTTGATAGCTGATCTCAGACTTAGACGTGTGTGTGTGTGTCTAAATAATATGTGATTACGTGTATGTGTTTGTGTGTGTGTGTGTGTAAATATATATGTGATTGTGATTTTGTGTGTGTGTGACTGTGTGTGTGATGGTGAGTATGTGTGCGTGTCTGTGTGAGAGTGTGTGTGGTGTGTGCGTGTATATGTGTGAGTGTGTGTGGTGTGTGCTTGTGTTTGCGTGTATGTGTGTGAGTGTGTTTTGTGAGTGCGTTGTGTGTTTGTGTGTGTGAGTGTGTGTGTGTGTTTATGTGTGTGTGTGTGTTTATGTGTGTGCACGGACAGATATACCTCTGAGCGTATGTGCATTTGATTTCATTTAATGAATTATTCTGCATGCATTAGTATACATGTGAAAAAAATAAATTAAAATAAGCCTATGTACTGTATGAACGTGAGAGTGGGTGAGCGATCAATTGTTAAACTATATCAGACTGCATTAGGTTGCACCTACCCAGAGTAGGTTAGTGTTTGACACACACTTGTCCGTTTCGCTTTATATTCCTGGAAACATGTAAGAATCTTTGAGCAATACACCCAGAAAGATCTCATTCAGCCCATTCTGCCGAGACTCGCTCTTCGAAACAGCGACGCTGTTCTGCCCACTACTTATCTATTTGAAAATAGATAAATCCCCTGGTCCGGATGGGATTTACCCTAGGATTCTCTGGGAGGCAAGAGAAGTGATTGCAGAGCCTCTGGCTCTGATCTTCAAGTCGTCGTTGGCCTCTGGTATAGTACCGGAAGATTGGAGGTTAGCGAATGTTGTCCCATTGTTTAAGAAGGGGAACAGAGACTTCCCCGGGAATTATAGACCGGTGAGTCTCACTTCTGTTGTGGACAAGGTTTTAGAAAAAATTATTAGGGATAGGATTTGTAGTTATTTGGAGAGTAATGAGTTGATTGGAGATAGTCAGCATGGTTTTGTAGCGGGTAGGTCGTGCCTTCCTAACCTTATTGAGTTTTTTGAGAAAGTGACCAAAGAGGTAGATGGGGGTAAGGCAGTTAACGTGGTATATATATGGGATTGAGGGTAATCTAGGAAATTGGATCAGGAATTGGCTAGCAGATAGGAGACAGAGGGTGATGGTTGATGGTAAATATTCGTCATGGAGTTCGGTTACGAGTGGTGTGCCTCAGGGGTCTGTTTTGGGGCCACTGCTGTTTGTAATTTTTATTAATGATCTGGATGAAGGTATAGTTGGGTGGATTAGTAAATTTGTTGATGACACCAAAGTTGGAGGTGTGGTAGATTGTGAGGAAGGGTGTCATAGTTTACAGAGAGACTTGGACAGGTTGCAACGCTGGGCCGAGAGGTGTCGGATGGAGTTTAATGCGGAGAAGTGTGAGGTAATTCACTTTGGTAGGAATAACAGATGTGTCGAGTATAGGGCTAACGGGAGGACTTTGAATAGTGTGGAGGAGCAGAGGGATCTAGGTGTATGTGTACATAGATCCCTGAAAGCTGGGAATCAAGTAGATAAGGTTGTTAAAAAGGCATACGGTGTCTTGGCGTTTATTGGTAGGGGGATTGAATTTAGGAGTCGCAGCGTCATGTTGCAACTGTACACAACTCTGGTGCGGCCGCACTTGGAGTACTGTGTGCAGTTCTGGTCCCCACATTACAGGAAAGATGTGGAGGCTTTGGAGAGGGTGCAGAGGAGGTTTACCAGGATGTTGCCTGGTATGGAGGGGACGTCTTATGAGGAGAGACTGAGGGATTTGGGATTGTTTTCGCTGGAATGAAGGCGGCTAAGAGGGGATCTTATTGAAACATATAAGATGATTAGACGTTTAGACAGGGTAGATAGTGATAGCCTTTTTCCTCGGATGGAGAAAGATAGCACGAAGGGGCATGGCTTTAAATTAAGGGGGGGTAGTTATAGGACGGATGTCAGGGGTAGGTTCTTTACCCAGAGGGTGGTGAGGGATTGGAATGCCCTGCCTGCTGCAGTTGTAAATGCTCCTAGTTTGGGGGCGTTTAAGAGATCCATGGATAGGTTTATGGACGAAAAGGGATTGGTTTAGGTTAGTGGGTCATTGTTTTTTAACTGGTCGGCGCAACATCGTGGGCCGAAGGGCCTGTTCTGCACTGTAATGTTCTATGTTCTATTTTACCCTTAGCCCTTTCAGGTTTTCTCCTTCATGTCTAGAAGTGATTTCCCTTTTGAAGTTTATTATTTACTCCCACCTTCCTTTTCGGGGAGTGAACCTAGGAATGGGGGTGAGATCAGTTATACACTGCAGGCACCTCACAAACAAACCATAGACAAGAGGCGAAATTGATATCTTTGCCCAGAAGGGCGGTGAATTAATTTACCTCACTTTGCTTCAGGAAGCCAATTGATTAATCTATATCTACCTCTTCACACGTAAGATATATTTAAGTTTTGCATCCTGATGTCAGTAACTTTATAAATCATTATTAATCCCCCCTGATCATACGGAAGGGGGTTCAATGGACTGACTGGATTAGGACTTCTCATTGTTTTTCCTTATTATGCATTAAGACCAAATATTGAACTTGGATTGTTGGAAACGTTTCCAACTCTTTCATCACTCGGGAAATAATTACCTAGTCGTGATGGGGGTACCATAAGCATAGACATGCGTCAAGGGTGGAGGAGGAAAAACACATTGTTAAGATGGCGGCGCGGGCTCGTTGGGCCGAAGGGCCTGTTTGCGATGCTGTGTTCTTCTTTGTTCTTTGAGGGCACTTAGCTCATCAAGTCCTCACTGACTCTCATCTCACCCAACGCCCAATCCCCGTAACCCCAATACTTACCAGTGAATCCCCCTAATCTACGCACCTTGGGAAGCAAAGGGGCAGTTTAGCATGGCAAATCCATCCAACATGCACATTCTGGACAACTACAGGGCAAGTTAGCATGGCCAATCCATCTAAACCATACATTGCAGGACACTAAAGGGCAATTTGTAATGGCCAATACATCTAAACCACACATTGATGGACACTAAGGGGCAACTTAGAATGGCCAATCCAACTAATCGGCACATTGCTGCACACTAAGGGGTAATTTAGCTTGGCCAATCCAATTAAACCACACACTGATGGACACTAAGGGGCAATCCAAGTAACCTGCCCATCTTTGGGCTGTGGGAGCAAATTAGAGCATCCGAAGGAAAGGGGGAAAATGTACTAACTCCACACAGACAGGCACCCAAGGTGGGAACCGAACGAGGCTCCCTGACGCTATGAGGCAGCACTGCTAACCATTGTACCACCATGCTGCCACCTGCAAATCATTGGAGATGACAAACTGTTAGGAAGCTTAGAAGGTCCAGAGATTCGAAATCATCACAGAATTTTCTCCGGGTGCTCCGGTTTCCTCCCACAGTCCAAAGATGTGCGGGTTAGTTTCATTGGCTATGCTAAAATTGCCCCTTAGTGTCCTGGGATGTGTAGGTTAGAGGGATTAGCAGGTAAATGTGTAGCGATATGGGGATAGGGTCTGGGTGGGATTGTGTTCGGTGCAGACTCGATGGGCCGAAGGGCCTGTTTCTGCACTGTAGGGTTCAAGCTGGTTCTATATGCAGGGTAGAATAGGTGTGGGGTGATGTGGCGGCGCGGGCTCTTCTTTAGAATTGAAAAGGAGTGAAGTAAGTCTACACTACTCGCTGTCTTAGAAAAGCTGTCAGCACAACTGAGGGCCCCACCCAGCCCAAACATTATCTCTTCCACCTTCTTTCATGGGGAAAAAGATACCAAAGTTTCAGATCACCGACCAACAGAATTAAGAACAGCTTCTCCCTTGCTGTCGTCAGACATAAGAACATAAGAACATAAGAAATAGGAGCAGGAGTAGCCCATCTGGCCCTTCGAGCCTGCCCCGCCATTCAATAAGATCATGGCTGATCTGTCGTGACTCAGCTCCACCTTCCCGCCCTCTCCCCATAACCCTTAATCCCTTCTCTTATCAAAAACCCATCAACCCGTTTCTTAAAAATATTTAGCGAGGCAGCCTCCACCACTTCAACGGGTAGAGAATTCCAGAGATTCACCACCCTTTGAGTGAAGAAGTTCCTCCTCAACTCTGTTCTAAACCGCCCCCCCTTTATCTTGAGGCTGTGCCCCCTAGTCCTACTGTCTTTTTTGAGCGGGAAGAGTCTCTCCACCTCTATCCTATCCATCCCATTCATCATCTTATACGTCTCAATGAGATCTCCTCTCATTCTTCTAAACTCTAACGAGTACAAGCCTAGTTTATTCAGCCTCTCCTCATAGCTCAATCCCCTCAACTCCGGTATCAGCCGAGTAAACCTCCTCTGCACTCCGTCCAGGGCCAAAATATCCTTGCGCAGGTGCGGCGCCCAAAACTGCACACAGTACTCCAGCTGCGGCCTCACCAATGCCCTATACAGCTGTAGCAAGACCTCCCTACTTTTATATTCAATCCCCCTCGCTATGAAGGCCAGCATCCCATTCGCCTTCCTGACCACCTGCTTCACCTGCAAGCTGGGTTTTTGCGACTCATGCACAAGGACCCCGAGATCCCTCTGCACCGAACCAGAAAATGCTGGAAAATCTCAGGTCTGACACCATCTGTGGGTAGAGAATTGAGCCAACATTTCGCGCCTTAATGTCCCTTCTTCAAAGCTCCGACGTAAAGTTATCTAGACTCGAAATGTTGGCTCTATTCTGCCCCCTCAGACGCTGTCAGACCTGCTGAGATTTTCCAGTATTTTCTGTTCTTCTTTGAGATTCCAGCATCCGCAGTATTTCACTTTTACCTTGTATCAAACGGGTCTTTCTCCACACCCGAACTGTGAAGGGGACAATATGTTCTACATCCTCACATTTATTTCTCTCCTATGTACTCTATGAAGGGTATGTTTTGTCTGTGTAGCACGCAAGAGGGAGTGTTTTTCACCGTATCGCAATAGGTGCGACAAGAATAAATCAAACCAAATCAAATCAAATCTATATACGCTGTGAAATGCATGTGTTGTGTGTATAGCGTGCAAGAAACAATATGTCTCACTACATACCAATAGATATGGCAATAATAATACATCAAATCAACAGCGACATTTTGCAGAATTCTGAATCGGTCTGAACTGTGTTCAGTTGCGGGCAACGCAATTTATGAGAAATATGAAGAGACTGCAGAGAAAAGAAACTATTCACTAAATGGTCATAAAGATGAGGAGATTCAGTCAACTGGATTGAGTTGACAAGCGAGGGCTGATTTCCTTAAATAGCTGAGGAGATATGAGAAATGTGGTGAAAATCCTGAACTGTCTGGACAGAGTAGCGAAGATGAAATGACTCACAAAGGCGGGGAGGGCCGAGAATCAGCGGGGGGCATCAATTTAAATAGATTGGGAAAAGAAACAATGGCGGCCTGAATGACAGTCAAGTATCACTCCCCATCAACTTGATTTGATTTATTCTTGTCACGTGTATTGGGATAATGTAGAAAGTGTTGTGTCTTGCGCGCTTGAAAGATAAACAGTACCGTTCATAGAATACATAGATTTGATTTGATGTACTATTATCACATGCATTGGGACACTGTGAAAAGTGTTGTTTCCTGCACGCAATAAATGTCAAGCATATCGTTCATAGAGTACATAGGCTATGCGGGGAGATTTAAACTGATTTGGGGGGGGGGTGGGATATTGAGTAGAGGGGGTGAAAGGGAGGGGGGCATAGATGGGGAATGCAAGGCACGGCGTAGTGGGGGTGGGGCGGAGCAGGGTTTGAAATGCACGTGCTTTAATACTTTAAAGGTAGGGGAGGACCGCAGGAAACATGGGAGGGAGGTTAGACAGGAGGTGGAGAAGGGAAATGCCCAGACTGAGGGGCTGAAGTGTGTATATTTTAATGCAAGGAGTATAGTAAATAAGGTAGATGAGCTTAGGGCGTGGATAGCTGCTTGGGAATGTGATGTAGTGGCCATTACGGAGACTTGGATGTCTCAGGGACAGGACTGGGTACTTCAGGTGCCAGGTTTCAGATGTTTCAGGAAGGACAGGGAGGCTGGCAGAAGAGGTGGTGGAGTGGCACTGTTAATAAGGGACAGTGTCATGGCTGCAGAGAAAGAGGATGCCGTGGAGGGACTTTCTACAGAGTCTCTGTGGGTGGAAGTTACGAACAGCATAGGGTCGAAAACTTTGCTGGGTGTATTCTATAGGCCGCCCAATAGTGACAGGGAAGTTGAAGTGCAGATAGGGAACCAGATTCTGGAGAAATGTATTAAAAACAGAGTGGTCGTGATGGGAGACTTCAATTTCCCAAACATCGACTGGAATATCCCTAGAGTAAGGGGTTCGGCTGGAGAGGAGTTTGTTAGGTGTGTTAAGGAAGGTTTCCTGACACAGTATGTGGACAAGCCTACGAGAGGTGAGGCAGTACTTGACCTGGTACTGGCGAATGAACCAGGGCAGGTGATGGATCTCTCGGTAGGAGAGCATCTTGGGAATGGAGATCATAATTCTATCTCCTTCACAATTGCATTGGAACGAGATAGGATCAGACAGGCTAGGAAGGTGTTTGTCTGGAGTAAGGGGAGATACGAAGAAGTCAGGAAGTTACTTGGACAAATAAACTGGAAGGAGGCATTCTTAGGGAAGAGTACCGAAGGAAGGTGGCGGATATTCAAGGAATGTTTGTCTAGCGCTCTGCATGACAATGTTCCGATAAGGCAAGGGGGTTTTGGTAGGTCGCGGGAACCGTGGTGCACGAAGGCTGTGTTGAACCTAGTCAGGAGGAAAAGGAAGGTATACAAAAGGTTCAGGGAACTAGGAGAGGTTAAGGATCTTGAAGAATATAAGGACTGTAGAAAGGAGGTTAAAAGGGAAATTAGGAGAGCCAGAAGGGGTCATGAGAAGACCTTGGCGGGTAAGATTAAAGAAAATCCCAAGGCCTTCTATAAGTATGTGAAAGGTAAAAGGGTGAGAAGGGAAAGGATAGGACCTATAAAAGATGAAGGGGGAAAGGTCTGTGTAGAACCAGAAGAAATGGCGGAGGTGCTTAATGAGTACTTTGCATCAGTATTCACAGTGGAAGCTGATTTGGGAGATCTTGCTATGGACTTGCAGCAGGTGGAAAAGATTGAGTACGTGGACATTAAAGAGGAGGATGTGTTAGAACTTTTGAATTCTATCAAGGTAGATAAGTCGCCGGGACCAGATGGGATGTACCCCAGGATACTGTGGGAGGCCAGGGAAGTGATTGCAGAGCCCTTGGAGATGATCTTTGCGTCGTCAATGGAGACGGGAGAGGTTCCGGAAGATTGGAGGATTGCGGATGTAGTCCCTATTTTCAAGAAAGGGAATAGAGATAGCCCGGGAAATTACCGCCCGGTGAGTCTGACCTCAGTGGTTGGTAAGCTGATGGAGAGGCTTCTGAGGGACAAGATTTACGACCATTTGGAGAGGTTTGACATGATCAGGAATAGTCAGCATGGATTTGTCAAGGGCAGGTCGTGCCTTACGAGCCTAGTTGAGTTCTTTGATAATGTGACTGAACACATTGACGAAGGAAGTGCCGTGGACGTAGTGTACATGGACTTCAGCAAGGCTTTTGATAAGGTCCCCCATGCAAGACTTCTTGAGAAGGTGAGAGGGCATGGGATCCAAGGGCCTTTGGCCTTGTGGATCCAGAACTGGCTTGCCTGCAGAAGGCAGAGAGTGGTTGTGGATGGGTCTTTTTCGGAATGGAGGTCAGTCACCAGTGGGGTGCCCCAGGGATCTGTTCTGGGACCCTTGTTGTTTGTCATTTTCATAAATGACCTGGATGAGGAAGTGGAGGGATGGGTTAGCAAGTTCGCTGATGACACGAAGGTCGGCGGTGTTGTGGATGGTCTGGAAGGATGTCAAAAGTTGCAGCAGGACATAGATAGGATGCAGGAATGGGCGGAGAAGTGGCAGATGGACTTCAACGCGGATAAATGTGTAGTAGTCCATTTCGGCAGAACCAACGGGATGAACGAGTACACTATTAAGGGCAGGGGTCTTAGTAGCGTTGAAGAGCAGAAGGATCTCGGGGTCCGGGTTCACAGGACTCTTAAATCGGCCTCGCAGGTGGAGGAGGTGGTCAAGAAGGCGTATGGTGTACTGGCCTTCATTAATCGAGGGATTGAGTTTAGGAGTCGGGAGGTAATGCTGCAACTTTACAGGACCCTTGTCAGGCCTCATTTGGAGTACTGTGCGCAGTTCTGGTCGCCTCACTATAGGAAAGATGTAGAAGCTATTGAAAGGGTGCAGAGGAGATTTACAAGGATGTTGCCTGGACTGGGAGGCATGCCTTATGAAGATAGGTTGAGGGAGCTGGGACTCTTTTCCCTGGAGAGGCGAAGGTTGAGAGGCGACCTGATAGAAGTTTATAAAATGTTGAGAGGAATAGATAGGGTGGACTCTCAGAGGCTATTTCCCCGGGTTGAAATGGTCGCTACGAGGGGACACAGATTTAAGGTGCGGGGAGGGAGGTACAGAGGTGATGTTAGGGGTAAGTTTTTCACTCAGAGGGTGGTGAGTGATTGGAATCGGCTGCCGTCGTCGGTGGTGGAGGCGAACTCGCTGGGGTCTTTTAAAAGACTTCTGGATGAGTATATGGGGTTTAATGGGATTGGGGGTTATAGATAGGTCTATAGATTGGTGGGGTTGATGCGACCGGCGCAACTCGAGGGCCGAAGGGCCTGTTTGTGCTGTAATGTTCTATGTTCTATGTTCTATGTTCTATGTTCTATGTTCTATGTTCTATAGACTTAAACTAGAAAGAGTGCAGAAAAGATTTACTCGGATGCTACTGGGACTTGATGGATTGAGTTATAAGGAGAGGCTGGATAGACTGGGATTTTTTTTTCTCTCTGGAGGGTAGGAGACTAAGGGATGATTTTATAGAGGTCTATAAAATAATGAGGAGCACAGATCAGCTAGATAGTCAATATTTTTTCCCAAAGGTAGGGTTTAAGGTGAGAGTGCAGAGATACAAAAGTATCCAGGGGGGCAATTTTTTCTCACAGAGGGTCTGGAACAAGCTGCCAGAGGTAGTAGTAGAGGCGGGTACAATTTTATCTTTTTAAAAGCATTCAGATTGTTACATGCATACGATGGGTGTAGAGGGATATGGGCCACATGTGGGCAACTGGGATTGACTGAGGGGTTTAAAAAAAAGGGTGGCATGGACAAATTGGGCCGAAGGGCCTGTTTCCATACTGTAAACTCAATCACTCTACCACTTGATTTGATTTATTATTGAGTCATGTATTGGGATCCTCTAAAGCAGAGATGAGGAAGAGGCAGCCAGAGAGTGGTGAATCGGTGGAACTCTTTGCCACAGAACGCTGAAGAAACCATGACATTGAGTAACTTTAGGACAAAGACAGATAGTTTCTTGATTAATAAGGGGATCGGGGTTATGGAGAAAAGGCAGGAGAATGGAGGTGAGAAACATATCAGCTATAATTGAATGGCGGTGCAGACTCATGGGCCGAGTGGCCTAACTCTGCTCCTGTGTATTATAGTCTTACGGTCGAATACAATCTGATACACTATGAATTTGGGATAACTCTGACAGTGCTGTCATTTAGTTGATCTCCACCAGCAAATATTGTCTCCTCAATTCCATTCTGTGTGTTCATTCTCCAGTCTCCATCCCACCAGCAATGTTTCATTTCCCACATTCACCCCCTGTTTTGGTTACTCTGCATTTTTAACTTGGTCAGAGAACCCCGGAAAAGACTGATTTGACCGATGGCAGTTTCTAAGTGTTTTTTTTCCCCTCTGTAGAATGGTGCAGAGAGATGTTTCCTGTTGGAATCACTATCCTGGTCTTATTAATTCTACTGTCGGTACTTATTTCCATTTGGATTTGTAAACACGGCAGATCAGGTGAGGATTAATGATTATCTGAGACACTTTAATACCTTTTTCCTCAATATGATTTCCTCTTTGCAGTTTTAACTAACTCATTGTATGTTCTTCTATTTTAGAAGACAGAGAAATAGGATCCCAAAATAACACGTGAGTAATAGAACAATGTGCAAAGTTCATAAGAACATAAGAACATAAGAAACAGAAGCAGGAGTAGGCCATCTAGCCCTTCGAGCCTGCCCCGCCATTCAATAAGATCATGGCTGATCTGTCGCTGCTCAGTTCCACTTTCCCGCTTTCTCCCCATAACCCTTAATCCCCTCTCTTATCAAAAACCCATCAACCCGCGTCTTAAAAATATTTAGCGAGGCAGCCTCCACCACTTCAACGGGCAGAGAATTCCAGAGATTCACCACCCTTTGAGTGAAGAAGTTCCCCCTCAGCTCCGTTCTAAACCGCCCCCCTTTTATCTTGAGGCTGTGCCCCCTAGTCCTATTGTCTTTTTGAGCGGGAAGAGTCTCTCCACCTCTATCCTATACATCCCATTCATCATCTTATACGTCTCAATGAGATCGCCCCTCATTCTTCTAAACTCTAACGAATACAAGCCCAGTTTATTCAATCTCTCCTCATAGCTCAACCCCCTCAACTCCGGTATCAGCCTCCTCTGCACTCCCTCCAAGGCCAAAATATCTTTGCGCAGGTGCGGCGCCCAAAACTGTACACAGTACTCCAGCTGCGGCCTCACCAATGCCCTATACAGCTGCAGCAAGACCTCCCTACTTTTATATTCAATCCCCCTCGCTATGAAGGCCAGCATCCCATTCGCCTTCCTGACCACCTGCTGCACCTGCAAGCTGGGTTTTTGCGACTCATGCACAAGGACCCCAAGGTCCCTCTGCACCGTCGCCTGCTGCAGTTTTTCGCCCCGTAAGTAATAGTTCAACATTGTTCATTGTCCCCTCCTTCTCTATTTATTTCAATCCGAAAACTGATTCCAGAATGTGTGCTTCTATTTTCTATGATTTATATAAGATCACTGGACAATTCTACTTTCAACAATGTGCAGCATCTGAGATATGATAGACGAGGTATAACATTTATTTGGTGTTCTTTTTGCACATCCAATTTTAGCTTGAGCAAGAGAAGGCAGCGAGAGGGACACAAGGAGCGACAAATGGGTAAGTTTCTTTGAAATGTTGGCGGCCGTTAAATGTCAGAATTTTTTAAAAAATGAAGTGGAAATTGATTGGTAGAGGTGTTTCTATGGTGAATGCGCCAGTTGATTGGTACTCACAGTTAACTGCTGAGGCATGTTTGATAGAAAATTTGTATCAATAGAGTACTTGCGTTTTGCCAAACAAAAACATATCATGGAGGCTTTTGGCCTTGTATTCATTGGCACAAAAAAAACAAGAATAACATATATAATGGAAACAATTATGCATTCTTCCTGAGAAGACTATTTCCCTGTTTAGCAAAATGATGTTGATTGGTTGCAGCCTTTTTATGGAGAATGCTCCAGTTAACTGATAATTGCCAGTTGTCTGCCTACATTTGTGAACATAGAAGCTAGAAGGAGGAGGACGCCATTCGGCCCTTCCAACCTGCTCTGCTATTCATTATGACCACGGCTAATAATCAAGTTCAACATCATGATCTTCCTTCCCCTCGCACCATTTGATCCCTTTAGTCCCAAGAGATATATCTAATTTCTTCCTGAAATCACACAACGTTTTGGCCTCAATGACCTTCCGTGGTAGTGATTTCCACACAGTCAACATCTTCTGGGTGAAGACATTTCTCCTCACCTCAGTTCTGAAAGGTTTCCCCTCTAACCTCAATTTATTATCCCTTGTTCTGGACTCCATCACTATCGAGAGCATTGCCTCTCAATCTGCCCGACTGAATCCTGTCAGAGTTTCCATGAGGTCCCCTTCACTCTTCTAAACTCCAGTGACTGCAATCCTAACCGACTGAGTGTCTCCTCATATACCAGACCCGCCATCCAGGAATCAGCTGGTAAACATTCACCCTCGAAAGCAAGGACATCATTCCTCAGATAAGGATACCAAAACTGCACCAATCACTTCTCACTAACAATTGCAGTGAAATATCCCATTCCTGCACTCAAATCCTCTCGCTATCAATGACAACATGCCGTTTGCTTTATTAACTTCCGGCTGAACAGTTAAAAAGAGGTCGTTTGAGTGATTGGTCAAAGCATTGGCCTGAGGAATGAACCCCTCAATGACTGTCCTCTCCTTCGTTTAGTTGAATTAGACACAATGTGAACACTGACTATTTCTGTCCACAGGGTGTGTCCCTTATCTTCAGCAAGTGAAACAATCACTCTTGAGGCGGTTGGTTTCATAAACGGGGAGATTGTTGATGTTAACACAGATCATAGAAACCCTGCGGTACAGAAAGAGGCCATTTGGCCCATCGAGTCTGTACTGACCACAATCCCAACCTGCCCCCTCTTCACCCGCTAACCCCTCTAACCTACGCATCTTAGGATGCTGAGTGTAATTTTACTACGACTAATCAACCTAACTCGTTGGACTGTGGGAGGAAACCAGGGTACGCGGAGGAAACCCATGCAGACACGAGGAGGATGTGCAAACTCTTCACAGGCAGTGACCCAAGCCAGGAATCCAGCCCAGGTCCCTGGAGCTATGAAGCAGCAGTGCTAACCACTGTGCTACAGTGCCGCCCTGTAGTATACCAGGTGGGCAAATAATGGCGTGAGATTTTCCTCATTCATCCATTGGCCACTTAACATAGAAACATTCAAAATAGGAGCAGGAAGAGACCTGCACTTTGCACCTGCTTCGCCATTCACCATGATCATCGCTGATCACCCAATTCAATAGCCTGATCGCGCCTTCTCCCAGGATCCTTTGGTTCCCTTCACCTACAATGCTATATCTAATTTCCTCTGAAGAATTGTGGAATATCTTTCGTGTTAACGAAAGTTAATTGGGCTTTGTGTTAATGATTGTAGCCTGACAACCTATTGCAGCGGATGCATAGTGGTTAGCACTGCTCTCCGGCAACGTCAGGGACCTGGGTTCGATTCCTGGCTTGGGTATCTGTCTGTGTGCGGCCTGCACGTTCTCCCTGTGTGTGTGCCTGTGTTTCTTTCTGGGTGCTCTAGTTTCCGCAGACAGTCCTAAAGATGTGCTAGTGAGGTGCGTTAGCGATGCTAAATTCATGCAGGAAAACAAGCACTGGGATATGGTGAAAAGGAGATATTTTACTCTAACATCTTTGTAGAGTTAATGTAAGCACACTTGCGATTCTATTAAACAGACTCTAAACTGTTGACATCCAGGTGGTCATTGGCGCCCGATGTTTCTATGTACTTACAGATTCTATAGCTTCGATGACATTTCAATTCATACTTTAACCCTTAACACACAGGGGATCACGGTCAAACAGAGACAAACTTGAAAACGCAGCGTAGAATACAGGTGAGTGCACTGGGCCCTTGTAAAAAATACTTTGAAATGGATTTTGGGGAAACAGTCCTTTATTTTAATCATTTCTGTTGAATGTATTTCCCAGTCTCAGGGTGGACCTCTCTACGCATCCCTGGATTTGGCTGCATTGGAAAAAAGGTCAGAAAAGAAGAACCGGAAATGAGAATGGGGGTGTTTTGTCTGTGACGTATTATACAGGAGGCTGGAATTCCCAATGCATGCTGGACCCTTTGGGAATCAACATGGGAGCAAGTACATTCCCGTCAAACAGCTGAATGTTCCACGCATTCTGGCCACAGATTAGAAAGACTGGCTCATTTTGTCAAATGTGTAACGAGTTTCTTCAGCATTGTGAAGGATATTCCACTATATTAAGGTCATGCAAGTGTGAAATAACACACTAAGTAATTCCCTGTTTTATTCTTGAAACATTCAATGGCATATTCTGTAACTCCAGTTACTGATGCGATTGTTAATTGTTTGAAAATTCCTTTATGTAAATAAAATCAATTTTTCTTCGATTACAACGCTGCATCACATGTTTCTATTGACCAATAAATAAAATAAAACAGAAGACAGAGAGAATTCATTTGGCTATGCTGATAACACAGCAGCCAAAACAATTTAAAACCAACCCTTGTCACCTGATCAGCACACTTTTTTTTCTCCTCCTACCAGTGACATCACCGATTGAGCTATGAGGAAAGGCTGAATAAACTAGGCTTGTACTCGTTAGAGTTTAGAAGAATGAGGGGAGATCTCATTGAGACGTATAAGATGATGAATGGGATGGATAGGATAGAGGTGGAGAGACTCTTCCCGCTCAGAAAGGACAGTAGGACTAGGGGGCACAGCCTCAAGATAAAGGGGAGGCGGTTTAGAACAGAGTTGAGGAGGAACTTCTTCACTCAAAGGGTGGTGAATCTCTGGAATTCTCTGCCCGGTGAAGTGGTGGAGGCTGCCTCGCTGAATATTTTTAAGAAGCGGGTTGATGGGTTTTTGAGCGCGGGAAGGTGGAACTGAGCCACGACAGATCAGCCATGATCTTATTGAATGGCGGGGCAGGCTCGAAGGGCTAGATGGCCTACTCCTGCTCCTATTTCTTATCTTCTTATGTTCTTATGAAAGCTGAGAAACACTAACTGTGAGAGCTGCAGAGATCATGATTTAAATAAAAAAATACTTTTCTTAAAGGAACACTAATGTCACACCCATCAAACTCTAACTTGTGTGGTGGATGTTGGAACGCCAGCTGTGACTTCCTTCATTCACAGCCCCACACCAGATCAGGGAGAGGAATGGGAAGGGTGAGTTCACGCAAGGGTCAGGCTCCCCGGCAGCAGCTGGAAGGAGTGTTTCCAGGTAATCCATATCAGAACCAGGCGCAGCCCTGAGACACACAGCGGAAGCTGCTAAAAGGACGATGCTCGCTATTCCTTTCTAATCCAGATCTCACTGGATGACTTTAATGCCCCTGGAAATTTGTTCGAACTTAGCAAAGCGCGTGATGGAAGTTCAGATTCTAAACAGTGCCAGACTCACTCAATGCAGCACAACTTCCCCCGGGGGTTCACACCTCTGACGGGAGGAAAACTTTGGCCTTTGCAACTTTCCGCAAATCCAGAAGGATTCTATAGATGCTGCAAAGGCAGGAATGATGGGGACAGGAGGGCATGGTGCAATAGGGAGGACAAGGGGCAAAGGCCTCACTGTACAAGTTGGATGGTATGGATAGTAACTGCTATAATGTATGATTGCAGTGAGGGAATGCTGAAGATTGATCCCCTCCAACCATTGAATCACATTGGAATGAGGGAAAACGTTAGACTTCAATGATTGGCAGAATTGAAATCTCTCTCTCTCTCTCACCATCTCTCTCTCTCCCTCTCTCTCTCACTCACTCACTCACTCACCATGTCTCTCTCTCTCTCTCACCATCTCTCTCTCTCTCTCTCTCTCTCTCACTCACTCACTCACTCACCATGTCTCTCTCTATCTCTCTCTCACCATCTCTCTCTTCTCTCTCTCTCTCACTCACTCACTCACTCACCATGTCTCTCTCTCTCTCTCTCACACCATGTCTCTCTCTGTTTCTCTTTCTCTTTCTCACTCTCACTCACTCGCCATGTCTCTTTCTGTCTCTCTCACCATGTCTCTCTCTCTCTGTCTGTCTCTCTCATCATGTCTCTCTCTGTCTCGCTTTCTCTCTCTCACTCTCACTCACTCACTATGTCTCTCTCTGTCTCTCTCACCATGTCTCTCTCTCTCTCTGTCTCTCTCACCATCTCTCTCTCTCTGTCTCTCTCTCTCTCACCATGTCTCTCTCTGTCTCTCTCTCTCACCATCTCTCTCACTCTCTTTCTATCAGTCTATCTATCTGTCTATCTATCTATCTATCTATCTATCTATCTATCTAACTGTCTATCTATCTGGATTGGCACATCAACAGGCGGGTAATCGACGGATAGAGGTGGTTGTTCTAGATCGGTGATCCACGCAGGCTTGGTGGGCCGAAGGGCCTGTTCTTGCGTTCTACTGTTCTTTTTTTCTTTCTTCTTTGTTGTTCTCCAACTGATATGCAGAAAGTGTCCCAGATTCCTAAATTCTAACATTTCCTACTGAGGTGACTGTATCAGTGCTGGTATATGGTGGCAGGTGACAGCCGTGCCACGAATCCAGTGTCCTCCGTGGAGCAGCGGTGCCAAGACGCATGGCCAGAAGAGGGTTTAATAGGAGGTTTGAGCAGGGAAGGGGATGAACTGGAAGGTGTGTGGCAAAAGGATACTGTACATTGGGTTGGAGAGAGAAGGGGACCTGAGTGCGACATTGGAGAGGGAAAGGGGCGTGAGTGGATGTTCTGAGAGTAGAGCAGAATGCACTCAGGTCTCCACAGCTTACACACTGTGTGGAGTTGAGATCACCTCATGTCTGGAAGGATGTAACTTCATTGAAAAGGTTTAAGATCCATAGAATCCCAACATTGCAGAAGGAGGCCTTATTGAAAAGGGGATAGGCGAGATCCTGGGAGGTCAGAGGTTCTGGGAGGAATGGAAGGTTACATCTATCGAACAATATGAAGAGTGTTTGAGGACTATGGGTTTGTACTCAATGGAGTTTAGAAGGGTAATGGGGGGAGGAATCGCATTGAAACTTATAGAATTCTAAAACGCCTGGACGGAGTGGACGCTTCCATTAGGAGGAAAGACTAGGATCCGAGGACAAAGCCTCAGAGTAACGGGACAATTCTTAAGATCTGAGATGAGGACTAATGTCTTCAGTCAGAGGATGGTGAATCTGTGGAATTCATTGCCGCAGGAGACTCTTGGAGGCCAGGTCACTGAGTGTATTTAACAGATTGATGCGTTTTTGAATGGTAAATATTACAGGAATCAAATATTACAGGAAAAAGGCGGGAGAATGGGCGGCACAGTGGTATAGTTGTTAGCACTGCTGCCTCGCAGCTCCAGGGACCTGTGTTCGATTCCTGGCTCGGATCACTGTCTGTGCAGAGTTTGTACATTCTTCCCGTGTCTGCGTGGGTCCCCTCCGGTTGCTCTGGTTTCCTCCCACAATCCAAAGATGTGCGCGTTAGGTGGATTGGCCACGCTAAGTTGTCCCTGTGTGCCATGGGATGCGTAGGTTAGAGGGATTAGTGGGTAAAATAGGGGATAGGGCCTGGGTGGGATTGTTGTCGGTGCGGACTGGATGGTCTCTTTCTCGGCTGTAGGGTTTCTATGGAATGAGGAACTGATCAGTCATGGCCGGATGGTAGAGCAGACGCGATGGACCGAGTGGCCTAATTTTGTTTCTCCTTCTAATGGTCATGTGGTCTTATTGACTTCAGGCGAACATAACCAGACACTTGGCTGATCCACATTAACCCAGAAGAATACTCGTGGGCCGAAGGGCCTGTTTGTGCTGTAGTGTTCTAATACATTCCGCTATGAAGAGTTCAGACGCCAATAAGGAATATGGTTCAAAACTTAAAAGAGGATGAAAGATTGAAGAGATAGAGAACAACAGATACTGAAACACTGAAGTTGGCAGGATGGATTAAGAGGATCATTTGATTAAAAAAATTCAATCCGTTCCTCTACAGAGGAATTGAAAATTCAGACTGCAACTTATATGGAAGTCTTTGAAAATTCTCGTCACTACAAAGCAGGGATATTTCGCACAATTATGGACCGTACACCACAGGGAGGGTATCACGGCCGTCGGAAGTGCCCAGAAGCGATTTGCCATCATGGCACTAGGAATGGAATCTTCTGTTGTATGGAGATGCTTGCATTTTTTATCCCGGAAATGGGGAAATGGTAAAAGGGGCATTTGATGGAACCGTTCACCGACTGTGGAGAGAGTGACAGTAAAGAGGATTGTCTCAATCAAGAGCTTGAACATATTCCCCAACTGTAGAAGCAGTGACTCTTTAAGAGAAACCATTAAATTGGGAGTGACTGTGAACAGAGTCACCTCGTGGATTGGTGTCTGTCAACAGCGCCGCCTGGCGTGGCTTTGCTCGCGTTGCCCAGAATTAACTCGTGCCGAGGAAATGGCTGCGAACAGCGCCACCTACAGTATTGGATGTTGCTGCAATACGATGAGGTCAATGAAAGGCTGAGATGGACAGAATTGTGATCCCTGGTCTCATGAGATACGACAATGCGGATCAAACAGGAAAGTGCAAGTGTGATAACAGATCAAGGATGTCCTGACTGAGTAACAGAGCTCGTTCCAATGGCTGCATTCTTTCCTCCTATTCAAATTACTTCTTGTTTTATGTACTGCGAGCTCCTGAGAAATGCATCTCCTGGTCTCGAGAATAAGGCTGCTCATCAGTTGCTTTGTTCTAAGGGAAAGTCCACCGGAAACAGGGCACTCCAGGGAACCACGTGCGCCCCAGCATCATTTAGAAACATTATTGTCGCAGAGGATCACATAATCTGAAGCCATCAATGTAAAATACTCAACATCTAATCCAGAGTGGAATTCAAACAACAAAGAACCAAACAGCCCGGGAAACAGGCCCTTCGGCCCAACGAGCCCGCGCCGCCATTTTAACATTACCAGTCCCCACTCCACCCATGACCCTTATCTATGCTTATGGCATTCCACGTTGAGGGAAGACTAATTTCGGGACAATTTATGACACCAATCAGCCTGATAGCACATCTTTGGGGTGTGGGAGGAAACCGGAGCACCTGGAGAAAACCACGGGGAGAATGCGCAAACTCCCACAGACACTGGCCCAAATCCATGTGTCTGCACAGCAAACAGTGATAGTCACTGAGCTGTCGTGTTGCCCAGCATCTGGTCCAGTTTAAGCGTACACGACGTGAAGTAATAGGCTATTCTTGAAACATCCAAGAGCAGCCCTCGTACGACCTATCGCGTGTATGCCCCTCGTTGGACAATAAGGCGCACCAAAGCAGCTGTGAACTAAAAGAGAAAAACATTAGTATCATCCCACATCCTTATACATCACCAGGGACGTCCCAATGTTAATGAACCTTATTTGAAACAATCTCCTATATCCCTTCATCTCCAACCCACTCAAATGCCTGTCTAAGTAACTCTTAAACAACTCCAGCGTGCCTACCTCCACCACTTCGCTTGGCAGGGCATTCCATACCCCCACTACCCTCTGTGTGAAAAACCTCCCTCTAATATCCATGTATTTGCATTGTGACCGGTAGGAGTTTTGAACTCACTGCCACAGGGGCTAATGAAGGAAACGGGAATGGGGCAAATTGAAGGGGCAGAAAAGAGCAGAGGGCAAATATGGGTGGACTTAAATGAGAAAAATATGCAATTTCCGACTGGATAATAACCTGATTGTGTCAAAAGGATTATTCCTCTGTCTTAGGTCACGTGTTATGATATCTGCCATCGGAAATTAATTGAATGGAAGAATATTTTTCCAAACGTTAGTGTCAGGCGATGTTGATATTCGGAGATTGATTTGTGTGTTCGTAGACACTGATAAGAGAAAGTTAAGATTCAGATACAACTAAACGTTGGCAACTACACATTGGTAGATTTTTTTTTTTGCAAAGGGGTAAAATCCATAGTATCCCTACATTGCAGAAGGAGAGTTTTCGGCTCACCGAGCCTACAGTGACCACAATCCCACCCAGGCCTGATCCTGTAAGGCAACATTTTTCCCCAGTTTGTCCCCATGACATTAAAGGACAATTTGTCATGATGTGGAGATGCCGGCGTTGGACTGGAGTCAACACAGTCAGAGGTCTGACAACACCAGGTTTAAGTCCAACCGATTTATTTGATAGTAAACTCACAAGCTTTCGGGGTTTTGCCTCTTCGTCAGGCGAATGGAGAGTTCTGGCCTCAGACAGAGCATATAAAGCACCGACAGTTTACAGATTACTGATTAGAATGCGAGCCTTTATACCTAGCCTGCTATTCAAGTCTTAAAGAGGCCGACAATGTGAGCGGAAGGACCATTAAGCCCAGGTTAAAGAGATGTGTATTCTTTCCAGACAGTACAGTAAGTGAGGTTTAGCAAACCCAGGCAAGTCACGGGGGTTACAGATAGTGCGACATGAACCCAAGATCCCTGTTGAGGCCGTCCTCATGTGTGCGGAACTTGGCTATCGGTCTCTGTTCAGCGACTCTGCGCTGTCGTGTGTTGTGAAGGCCGCCTTGGAGAACGCTTACCCGAAGGTCAGAGGTCGAATGCCTGTGACCAGTGAAGTGTTCGCCAACAGGAAGGGAACAGGAAGGGGAGACCATGCAGGCGCTACGACAACGGATGAATGAACATCGCTCCACAAACACCAGGCAAGACTGCATCGCATGTGTGAGTCGAAACTGTCTGATACATCAGTCCAAATGTCTTCAG
This sequence comes from Prionace glauca, assembly GCA_037974335.1. Classification (NCBI taxonomy): domain Eukaryota; kingdom Metazoa; phylum Chordata; class Chondrichthyes; order Carcharhiniformes; family Carcharhinidae; genus Prionace; species Prionace glauca. The sequence goes on along the minus strand of CM075761.1, from coordinate 10,359,205 downwards.
TGAATCTGGATTGCCAGGTTACAGGCCATCTGTGTAGAAATGATGGATGACGTTTAACTGTGGGCAACAATTTTATTAGATTGATACCAATAATTTAATGGTATGATATTAGAACCAGCATAGAACCCTAGTTAATCCTTAGTTAAAACTGAGCATGCTCCTTACAGTACAAAATATTTGACAGGGGGATGATCTAAAATAGGACTTGGAAGGTATGAAAGATTCAAAAGGGTAAACATATAGAAAATGAGGGGACACAAGAACATTGGACCACCAACACCTGAAATATCCAATATATCATTGGATATATTGGATATTTCAATATATCCAATGTTGAGCTCTAGAAAAATGCCTTTCCCAGGCATTGCATAAATTGTGGAACTCCATACAACAGGGCTGGGTTGAGTTGAATATCAGATACTCATTTAGGGGGAAATTGGATCAACACAAGAGGGAGATAATAATAGAGCATGCGGGTGGCACGTTAGCACAGTGTTAGCACTGCTGCTTCACAGCTTCGGGGATCTGAGTTTGATTCCCGGCTCGGGCCACTGTCTGTGTGGAGTTTGCACATTCTCCTGGTGTCTACGTGGGTTTCCTCCGGGTGCTCCGGCTTCCTCCCAGGGTCCAAAGATGTGCGGGTTAGGTTCATTGGCCATGTTAAAAGAAAATCCCCTCACTGCCTTGAGATGTGTAGGTTCGAGGGATTAGTGGATAAAATATGTAGAGATGGGAGGGTAGGGCCTGGGTGGGATTGTGGTCCGTGTAGACTCGAAGGGTCTCTTTCTGCACTGTAGGGTTCTATGACTATTCTATGTTGGGTGGGGGGCGTGGGATGCTCGGAGGAGGCTGGTGTAGATTACAAACACTGTGACAGTGGTCTGTTGTCCTGGAAATATTGTGCACTTTATAATGAAGAAATCATGGACAGCATGCAAAAATTGCTTGTTGAAGATATTTGATTTATTATTGTTACATGGATTGGGATATACTAAAAAGTATTGCTTCTTGCGAACAAAACATAAATTTCAGAGAGTACACAGGGGAGAAGGATAGGAGAGTGTGCAGAATGCATTGTTACAGCCGTAACTAGGGTGTAGAGAAAGAGCAGCTTAATACATGGCATGTTTATTCAAAAGTCTGTTGGCAGCAGGGAAGAAGCTGTTCTTAAGTTCGTTGGTACATGATTTCAGACTTTTGCATTTCTTTTACTGACGGAAGTAGGCGGAAGAGAGTATGTCCGGGGGGTGTGGGATCCTTGGACAAGCTCGCTGCTTTTCGGAGGTAGTGAGAAGCAGAGACAAAATCAGTTGATGAATCGATACATCAATGGATCCATCAATGGATATAAATGACACTGGCCTTCAGAATAAAATAAATAGTTAATTATGAAAGTGAAATTCAAAGGACGTTTCATTGAGGTGATGACGTATTTCCGTGCAATTTCGATATTGCAAACATTGGATTTTTTTCCAAGGGATAAATTTCACTATTTCTTCAATTAGTTATTCCATGGGACATGGGTGTCACCGGTTCACCAGCATGTATTGGCCATCCTTATTTACCCTTGAACTAACTGAGTGACTTGTCAAGTCATTTTTCAACAGGGTATTTTTTACAACAACGGCTTTTAATTATACATTAGAATTTAATTCCAAATGTTTTGTGTTGTGTTTGTCTGCCATGTCGGGTTCAAATATAGACACATTTTACTATGTAGAAGTAAAATGAAGCCATCACAAGTCTTGCTGTGTGTGTTCATTTTTGGGACCCTGGCTTTGCCGGCTGGGGCAGCATTTATTGCCCATCTCTAGTTGCTTTTGGAGGGCCATTAAAAATCAATCACATTATTGTGTCTCTGGACTCCACATGTCGGGAAAACCAGATAAGGAAGGAAAATATCCTTCCCTCAAGCGCATTAGTGAACCTTTACTGAACATTTATGTGAGGAAAACAAAGCAAACTCGCATGAACAGGATAATTCCCGTCATCTGAACAGTTTGTACTGTCTGAACACTTACTCTAGCTGATATTTATTATCCTTTTTTACTCATCATAAATCTGCAACAGCAATGAGACTTGCATATAATCATTCTTTGGATACCTTCACGTGCTATTTCTATGTGTTTTGTGACCAGTTTGTTTCTGTCGGGTTAATGGCCGCAGGTTGACCCGAGCTCAAACCCAGAGAGTTTTGCCCCTTTCAGATACAGTGGAAATTATGACGGGCTGGTGCAATGGAAAGTATGACGAAGGTCTGGTGCGGTGAGCTGGTGAATTCCACATTCACGTGACACAGTGCGGTCATCGACTGTGCGTCACAGCGATGAACAGGCAGCATGTCTTCAGGGAGTGGTACAGTACAGTAATTGTGTGGTGAAATGTTTTCTATTTCAGCTACATTTCAATTCATTGGCGGGATGTGAACTTCCTTGGCAAGCGCAGAGTGCGTTGCTCTTTCGAAAATGATGATGACCAAAGTTGTGTAGGTTAGGGTGGATTGGCCGTGCTAAATTGTCCCTTAGTGTCCAAAGATGTACAGGTTGGGAGGATTGGTCATGCTAAATTGTCCCTTAGTGTCCAAAGTTGTGCAGGTTGGGTGGATTGGCCATGCTAAATTGTCCCTTAGTGTCCAAACATGTGCAGGTTAGGGGGATTGGCCATGCTAAATTGTCCCTTAGTGTCCAAAGATGTGCAGGTTGGGTGGATTGGCAATGCTAAATTGTCCCTTAGTGTCCAAAGATGTGCAGGTTGGGTGGATTGGCCGTGCTAAATTGTCCCTTAGTGTCCAAAGATGTGCAGGTTAGGTGGATTGGCCATGCTAAATTGCCCCTTAGTGCCTAAAGGTGTGCAGGTTGGGTGTATTGACTATGCTAAATTGTCCCTTAGTGTCTAAAGATGTGCAGGTTAGGTGGAGTGGCTGTGCTAAATTGCCCCTTAGTGTTCAAAGATGTGCGGGTAGGGGGATTGTCCATGCTAAATTGTTCCTTTGTGCCCAAAGATGTGCAGGTTAGGTGGATTGGCCATGCTAAAGTGCCCCTTAGTGTCTAAAGATGTGCACATTAAGTGGATTGGCCATGCTAAATTTCTCCTTATTGTCCAGAGATGTGCAGGTTAGGTGGATTGACCATGTTAAATTCCCCCTTAGTGTCCAAAAATGTGCAGGTTGTGGTTGGCCAGACTAAATTACCCCTTAGTGCCAGAGGCACTAGCTATGGTAAATGCATGGGTTATAGCGATAGGGCCTGCGTGGAACTGTGATGGATGCTGACTCGATGGGCCGAATGGCATCCTTCTGCACTTTAGGATTTGATAATTCTATAATGACCCACCCTATGCAAGCTGCCTCATAAAGAGAAGTGGAAATATTCTATGAATTATATGTGATTTGATTGAAATTGTGTTGGAAATCTCAGTGATTTGACGCTTGAGTGTAGAATGTACAGACTGCAGTTCCTATTAGCTGCAGATGAGATGAGTGTGTCTGTGAATCAGAGGGGGTTTCTGCTAATTCTACTCAATCCTAGGGATGCTTGCAAATAGTGACCAATTGTCTTTTGAATACTTTCCTGTAATATGGCTTAATTGTAAACCAGCAGGTTCTCTGTGCAGCTAAATCTGTCTCGAATGCCCAACTGTCTGCGGTTTAACATTGTGTCTCAGCTTCTGATCTCTGGAGGCTGTTGCGTAGGTGTAGTACCTCAACTGTAAACAAGCGAAAAACCACACTGAGCTGTAGTCTCGGACAACTTTCTGCCTCAACCTGGTCAGAATCTCGACCAGCGATTTCTGCTTTGATGTGCTTTGCACACTCCCCGAAAGGGCTGTGAGCGAGGCGTCTTTCTTAAGGTCATACCATGCAAGTGTGGCCTCAGCCAACGCCTCTGTCTTTCTCTATCTGCTGCCAAGCCCCGCTCTCTGCTGCAAAATCTCATGACTCTTTTCCTTGACTTGAAAAGTCACAGCTTATTTGCAGAGCACTTCAATCACTCTGGAAGGAGCACCCTCTGTGTTCACCTCCGAACCGTTTGTGGCACTAATTTGTTCTACCAGGGTCTTCACCTTAACATATATGTATCTAACTCTGGTCTCCCAGCTCTGTTCCTCCTCATTCTTTTGAACGTTCCCTGGCGGAATAATTGCTACAGAGTGTTGTAGAGAAACTAGAACATTGAATTTGTTCTTTTAATATTCTCATTGTATCAACTGTCGAATAAGAGTCTCCCAAAAATGAACGATTTGATCCACAGGCAGTTTCTAAGTGTTTTCCTTCTGTTAGGGTGACGCATGTTGACGTTTTGCGGCAGGTATCACGGAAAACCGTGTTCTAAACTGTATCCTAATTAGAGCTGTGTTTCACTAAAGCGGCTGATCCTAACGGGATGTCTAACTGGGACATAGAACATAGAACATAGAACATTACAGCACAAACAGGCCCTTCGGCCCTCGAGTTGCGCCGATCACATCAACCCCACCAATCTATAGACCTATCTATAACCCCCAATCCCATTAAACCCCATATACTCATCCAGAAGTCTTTTAAAAGACCCCAGCGAGTTCGCCTCCACCACCGATGACAGCAGCCGATTCCATTCACTCACCACCCTCTGAGTGAAAAACTTACTCCTAACATCACCTCTGTACTTCCCTCCCCGCACCTTAAATCTGTGTCCTCTCGTAGCGACCATTTCAACCCGGGGAAATAGCCTCTGAGAGTCCACCCTATCTATTCCTCTCAACATTTTATAAACTTCTATCAGGTCGCCTCTCAACCTTCGCCTCTCTAGGGAAAAGAGTCCCAGCTCCCTCAACCTATCTTCATAAGGCATGCCTCCCAGTCCAGGCAACATCCTTGTAAATCTCCTCTGCACCCTTTCAATAGCTTCTACGTCTTTCCTATAGTGAGGCGACCAGAACTGCGCACAGTACTCCAAATGAGGCCTGACAAGGGTCCTGTAAATTTGCAGCATTACCTCCCGACTCCTAAACTCAATCCCTCGATTAATGACATCTGAAAGAAATGTTCCTCTAATATGCATGAGTTTAAAATACTTTCTTGTTTCATAACAGAGTGAATAGCTCCTATTCAAAATACTTTTTACACAATGTGTTTTGATCTTTAGCATTTGAATCTTGGGCCTAGGTGTTTGATCCATAGTTTAAGCCCCTATTTCCCAGCAACAACACTAAATTCATTGGTCCTGCTTCTGCCAATCACCGTTGACTTTTACTTCATTGACTAAGTTCCTGGGCAGCAGAGTGGCTCAATGGACAGCACCGCTATCTCACAACACCAGGGACCGGGTTATGACTGACTGAATATCGACAGGCCACTTGGGTAGAGCCCAAAGATTCATTATCCTCTCGGGGCAGAAAATTCTCCTCCTCATCTGACATGGCAATTTCTTTACCCTGAGGTTATGTCGCTGTGTGACATTTTTTCCAGCCAATGGAATCAAACTCTTTCGGATCTGGCATGTCACCATCCTTCAAAATATTGTGTTTCAATGAGTTGAACTCTCATTTTTCTGTAGAGTTCTACAGAGAAGTTAAGATAATTTCCCCAGCCTCTCGTCACAGGACAACCCTATCATTCAGGGGATCAATGATAGATTATTAGGAGATGGGGACCAAATGTAGTGTGTCCATGTGTACAGATTAATCAGGAATGGTTCATCAGGAATGTCAACTGACCATCATACAGTGGACAGCAAGTGCCACCACTGAGCATGTGTAGAGATGGTCTTGGATGGTAGAGAACATGGAACGAGGCAACTGCTATTTAAATAGGTTTGTTTGTCAGTATAAAGGAAATTTTTCACACAGTAAAGGGTGTGCTGGCTTTCTAGAAGCGCAATGATAAATAGACATACTTACTCTCCCTTTCTTAAAAGATCCTATATTACGATAAAGGACGTAGATTACCTTAAATGGAACAAATCGCGTTACTTTTATTTAGTTTTGAGTTTGGAGCCTTCCTGTTTCTGTGTTCTGTCACCATTTGTCATTTCTGCAAAAAAAGAACGAATACATATTTGTAGAAAAGGGCAAAATATCGAGAGATGCATGGCATTGGTTTCAGAGGGTTTGGCAAAAGAAACAACAGGAATTAATAAAAATGGCGATGGAGGTGTCTGGGACAGGATCTGTAAATTAGAACGCTGTAAGTTTAAATGTCAATGTCTAACAATGTGCTGGTTAGGTGGATTGACCATGCTTAATTACCCCTTAGAACAAAGAACACTACAGCGCAGGAACAGGCCCTTCGGCCTTCCAAGCCTGCGCCGCTCATGCGCCCAGCTCGACCATTCGTTTGTATCCCTCTATTCCCAGTCTGTTCATGTGGCTATCTAGATAAGTCTTAAACGATCCCAGTGTGTCTGCCTCAACCACCCAGCTTGGCAGTGCATTCTAGGCCCCCACCACCCTCTGTGCAAACTACGTCCCCCTGATATCTGTGTTGACCTTGCCCCCCTCACCTTGAACTTGTGACCCCTTGTGCTCGTCACCTGTGGGAAAGCTTCCCACTGTTCACCCTATCTGTGCCTTTCATAATTTTATACACCTCTATTAGGCCTAGTGTCCAAAGATGTCCCGGTATTCTGGATTCGTCGTGCAAAATTGTTCCTTAGTGGCCAAATATGCGCTAGTTTTCTGGTTGGCCATGCTACGTTGTCCCTTAGTGTCCAAAGGTGTGCGGGTTACTTGGACTGGCCGTGCTAAATTGTCCCCAACTATCCAAAGATGTGCAGGATGCCGGATTGTCTACGCTAAATTGCACCATAGTGGATAAAGATGTGCAGGTGAAGTGGATTGGCCATGCTAAATTGCCTCTTAGTGTCAGGGGAATTAGCAGGCTAATTATGTGGGGTCAGGGCGATAGCGTCTGGGTGTGTTTGCTGGCGGTGCAGGCTCTATGGGCTGAAAGGCCCTCCTTCTGCACTATAGGAGTTTTGTGGTTCTATAAGTTAACTTATCAGGGCTTTATTAATTGTCAGTTTTCAGCCTCCCGGTTTGTGTGAACCTGACTGAATCTCCTACATTTCAAAAGTAAGTGCCCTTGCAAAGACACATCACCGGCTACCAAGAACCTGGGGACATCCTATGTTCGGGCCAGGGTCAACAGTAACCTGGGCGACTGTAATCTCTCTGAAATAATATGGGCCATGCCCTGTTGCAACCCATGTAAAGCATAGAGGCAGCACCAACTGCTCACATATCAGAGTATCAAAGGGTGGCTTTGATTTCATACTTTTCTAACACAGTTACATGCAAAACACAGAACAGATTGGTATCATTCAGCCGTTGTTAATGTTCCAGAGGTACCCCCATTCCTTCTTTCTATCACCCCATCAACATATCCTTCTCCTCCTTTCTCTCCTTCGTGTCTATCCAGCTGCCCAGTTAAAATACATCTTTATCATTCGTCTCAAGCGGACTTGAGGAGGAAAATGGGGCAACTATCGCTGTGACCCCACATATTTAGTTGCTAATTTCCCTGACGTTAAGAGGCAATTTAGCATGTCCAATCCACCTAACCTGCAAATCTTTAACCACTAAGGCGCAATTTAGCGTGGACAATCTGGCATCCTGAATACCTTTGGATAGTTGGGGACAATTTAGCATGGCCAATCCAAGTAACCCGCACACCTTTGGACACTAAGAGAAAACTTAGCATGGTCAACTAGACAACTAGCACATATTTGGCCTCTAAGGAGCAATTTTGCACGACCAATCCAGAATACCTGGAGATCTTTGGACACTAGGCCTAAGAGAGATGTATAAAATTATGAAGGACACAGATTTTAATAGTGCGTTTTTTTTAACCAGCACATTCTAATTTGATTTGATTTGATTTATTATTGTCACATGTATTACTATACAACGAAAAATGGGCCCACCATTTTTGCATTAAGTTGAACTTTCTCCTCAGCCTGGCTATGATTGTGACACTACATTCTCCTTTCCTTCTCGATGAAGAGTATGCTTTGTATAAAGAAGTAATACTTTTCACTTTATCCCAATACATGTGACAATAATAAATCAAATCTACGTACTCTATGAACGGTATGCTTTGTACAGCGCGCAAGAAACAATACTTTTCACTGTATACCAATACATGTGACAATAATAAATCAAAACTATGTGCTCTCTGAACGGTATGCTTTGTATAGCGCGCAAGAAACAATACTTTTCACTGTATCCCAATACATGTGACAATAATCAATCAAATCCAATCAAATCAAAAGCATTCCCTATGCAACCGAGTTCCATATTTTCCCCATTCTTCCTAGAATTGTCCTGAATTCCTGCTTGGCGACAAACTCATCCTGCAATATTTTGAAATCCTATTTCTGCCTTGTTGAACCATTTCATAATTGCAAATGTTTCGATGGATCAGCCCTCAATTTTCAATTTTTCTTTCAGAGGCAAAGAGCTCCAACCTCTTCAAGACTCATTGACAGTTGCTCGCTCTCATTCCTGGTATCATTCGTTGTGAAATGTGAACTGCACCTTTTCCACTACCTGGGAATCCTTACCAGATTAGGAGGAACCGTGCTCTGCACTCCATACCTGGTGTAGCTGATGTGAGTGAGATCTTGGAGGCATTTTGGAGAACGTGCCGAATGCTCGCCAGTACCTGGGCCTGTAGTAAACAGGAAAACCGCAGAGAGCTCTCTACCTCGGTTCTATTTTCAAACCCCTGTCATTCATGTACACAGTGCGTATATTCCACATCACCCCCGCACAAAGATAACAAGAGCGAGTTCTCAGCGAAATTTGGATTGGAAGCTCAGAGTCTCACGGTCTCACTCAAGGACAATGAGTTTCCTGGGTATCTGTGCATTGCTCCATCTCTTCCTGGGTAAGATATCCTCATGATATTCAGATAGAGTGGAGAAGGATTTGGATCGAGCGAAGAGGTAGAAACTTTCCATTGGCAGGAGTTTCTGGAACCAACGGAACATGGATTTGGTAAAAGAGAGGGAGATTAGGGGATTATTTTTAACCTATCTGAGCTGTTGTGATCTGGAAGGCTCTGCCTGAAAGGGCGGAGGAAGGCGATCCAACAGGAACTTTCAAACGGGGGGATTGGAATTTTCAAAATGGAGGGATTGGATACAAATTTGAAGGGGGAAATTCAATAATATGAACGAAATCTTTCACAGATTCAACTCAAATTGGAAGGGCCGAACGGTCCCCCCCACCCCGGGCTTCAGTAATGCTATAAGGTGTGAGTTAGTGAGCAAGTTTAACTTAACAATGAATAAAATGTTGCTGAAAAAATGCAACTTCGATTCATAACAATGATTAGAATGGAATGAATCTGATCCGCCATTTCTCCTGGGATATGACGTGTTAATGGGCTCCCTTAACAATATTGGTCACTTTGGAGAGAAAGCTTTTCGAGTAGAACTTCGGAATCAGTTATAAATTTCTGAACAGACTTTAGCGACCAACGTCAACGGAGGAGAAGAAGAAACGAAGCGAAAATAGAAAGTGCTGGAACATCTCAGCGGCACAATGGGTGGACACTGTCACATCACAGCGCCAGGCTTGGATTCCCGGTTTGGGTTTGCAGAGTTTGCACGTTCTCCCCGTATCTGCGTGGGTTTCCTCCGGGTGCTCCTCTTTCCTCCCAAAGTCCAAAGATGCGCGGGTCAGTTTGAATGGCCAGGCTAAATTGCCCCTTTCGTAACAGGGGATTAGCACTGTAAATATGTGGGTTTGAGGGAATGGGAGGGATTGGGATAGGTGCAGGCTCGATGGGCTGAATGACCTCTCTCTGCACTGTAGGGATTCTATAATTCTGAGAGCATCGGCGGAGAGGCAATGGAGCTCTGACCCAGAGTCACCCAGACTGGAAACATCGGGTCAATTCTCTCTCCACTGATGCTTTCAGACCGAGAATCGTAGAGTCAGTTTGTTCAGTGTTCAAGGAGGCCATTGATCACAATTCCCATAACCCCACTGAAATATTCCAGCATTTTCTGTTTTGTGGTCAGTTTCAGGCATGCGCAGTCATTCGCGTTTCTATAAGGAGAGACACGGGATGTAAACAATAGTTGAGAAATGTAATTTTATTGAATCTCTCTGTGTGACGGACATCACCCAGTTCCCATGTACCCCATCCCCAGTGTTTAAACCAGATATACTGGTGAATGGATTGTTATTATACCTTTCGAAAGGGAGGAGGAAAATGGGAAAACTAACACCATCATCACAGCAATTTTAACGGTGCGATTTTTTTGCAGAATCAGACATTTTTGTGTTTTCATTTGATTTGTTGCATTATTGTCACCTGTATTACTATCGAGACAAATGTATTGTTTGTTGCGCACTATACAGACAGAGATTCTGTATACCGTGCATAGAGAAGGAAAGGAGAGGGTGCAGAATGTAGTGTTACAGTCACAGCGAGGGTGTAGAGAAAGATCAACTTAATGCGAGGTGGGGCCATTCAAAAGTCTGACAGCAGCAGGGAAGAAGTTGTTCTGGAGTCGGTCGGTTCGGGACCTCAGACTTTTGTATCTTTTTCCCCGACGGAAGAAGGTGGAAGAGAGAATGTCCGGGGTGTGTGGGGGTCCTTGATTATCCCGGCTGCTTTTCCCGAGGCAGCGGGAAGTGTCACAGATGGAAGGCTGGTTTGACCCCCAATTGTCGACTGTCCTGAGGGATTGTTCCATAACCTGAAGTGACTGTTGTTCTCTCTCTTTCTCTTTCCCAGTCACAGTGTCTCAGATCACCCTGTCCCAGTTTCCTCCGGTTCAGACGCTCCCTGCGGGGAGTCCTGTTAATCTCAGCTGCCACATCCAGGGTCAGAATGTTGGCTCTGTCTTCTGGTACAGACAGAGGGGGAGAAACGGCATGGATTTGATTTACACAGCGTCCCAGTACAGCCAAGCTGAGGGGAGATTTTCCAGCCAGATTTCTGAAAATGGGCGGCTTTGTTCACTAACCATTGCCGATTCCCGAGTAAATGATTCTGGGATGTATTACTGTGCAAAGCGCCACTACCAGAACATGATCCAAATATTCGGAAATGGCTCCAAGTTGGTGATTACAGGTAAATTCCATTATTATTCTATTGCAATGGGTATCTCAAAGCAATTAAAGTGTCCTCTTCCACCAATTAATGAGTGTTCTGTTTTATTTTAGCGGGTTCTCCCACCATATTCCTCCTCACCCCGCCGCTGGATGAGATTCCCGCCATGGGAAGGGTCCCGTTGTTGTGTTTGGTCAGAGGCGCGTCTCCCGATCCCTTTCCCGTCCGCTGGAATGTTACGGGGCAGGATACCGAGGGACAGACCGATTCGGGGACACTGGAGCCGGACGGGACCTACACCGTCAGGAGTTACATCAGCCTCCCGGCGGAAACTTGGAGAAGCGGCGCTCGCTGCACTTGCGCCGTTCAGGTCAACTCCAATGAAAGTATTTTCAGCGACAGTGTCTCATCTCAGAGAGGTAACTATTCACAATGACCATTTATCAATTAATTTAACATTAACGGGTCACTTTATTAAGAACAGTCTAATTTTGTCAATTAACAGTGTCTCTGCGATTGTCCCCATGGAGGCCCAATTCATCTCTGCCCTATCACAGCCCTCCCAAACGTTCAGAGATTTGTTCTCTGACATTTAAACACTTTTTAACTACTGTAGAAAACCGTGAACGCAAGCACATATGAAATAGAAGCAGGAAGAGGCCATCTAGCCCTTCGAGCCTGCCCCGCCATTCAATAAGATCATGGCTGATCTGTCGTGGCTCAGTTCCACTTTCCCGGTTTCTCCCCATAACCCTGAATTCCCTTTTCTATCAGAAACCTATCTACCCGTGACTTAAAAATATTTAGCGAGGCAGCCCCCACCACTTCAACGGGCAGAGAATTCCAGAGATCCACCACCCTTTGAGTGAAGAAGTTCGTCCTCAACTCTGATCTAAACTGCGCCCCCCCCCCCCCCCACCTTATCTTGAGGCTGTGCCCCCTAGTCCTACTGTCCTTCCTACGCGGGAAGAATCTCTCTGCTTCTCCCCTATCCATCCCCTTCATTATCTTATACGTCTCTGTAAGATCCCCCCTCATCTTTCTAAACTCCAATGAGTACAGACCCAGTCTATTCAGTCTCTCCTCATAAATTAACCCTCCCATCTCCGGTATCAGCCTGGTGAACATTCTCTGTACTCCCTCCAAGGCCAATATATCCTTCCGCAAATAGACCAAAACTGCACACAGTACTCCAGCGGCGGCCTCACCAGTGCCCTGTACAGTTGCAGCAAGACCTCGCTGCTTTTATATTCCATCCCCTTCGCTATAAAGGCCAGCATCCCATTCGCCTTCCTGACCACCTGCTGCACCTGAAGACTGGGTTTTTGCGATTCATGCACAAGGACCCCCAGATCCCTCTGCACCGTCGCCTGCTGCAGCTTTTCGCCTTTTAAATAATAACCACTGAGGCACATTTGTGAAAATGGATACATTAATGGGTAAGAGGAAAGAGGGGAAAGTGAAATTGATGCACACGGTTAGCCCATTGTGTTATTGAATATCAGATTAGACTGGATAGGACGAATGGCCACTTCCCCTCTCCCACTTCCTGTGTCTGGCTAAGACACCGTTACATTCCTGAAGGTCAGGGGCCAGTCAGTCAGTGAGTAAAATTGACAATGTGTGATTCTATTCCCAGTGTTGTTCTTTCTCAGCGTTGCCGGTGAACCATTTATTTATCCCTTCCTCTGTCTTCACTTCTCACCCTATGAGTTGCACCGGGTTTCCTCCGGGAGTTCCGGTTCCCTCCCACACTCCAAAGAAGTGCAGGTTATGTGGCTCCATCGCGCTAAATTACCCGTTAGTGTGGCAAGATGTGTTGGTCAGGTGGATTGACCAGGGTAAATTACCCCTTAGTGTCCAAGGAATGCGGGTTATCTGGATTGGCCGTGCTAAATTGTCCCTTAGTGTCCAAAGATGTGTAGGTTAGGGTGATTGGCCGTGCTAAATTGTCCCTTAGTGTCCAAAGATGTGTAGGTTGGGGTGGATTGGCCGTGCTAAATTGTCCCTTAATGTCCAAAGATGTGTAGGTTGGGGTGGATTGGCCGTGCTAAATTGTCCCTTAGTGTCCAAAGATGTGCAGGGTAGGGTGGATTGGCCGTGCTAAATTGTCGCTTCGTGTCCAAAGAAAGTATGACGAAGGTCTGGTGCGGTGTGCTGGTGAATTCCACATTCACGTGACACAGTGCGGTCATCGACTGTGCGTCACAGCGATGAACAGGCAGCATGTCTTCAGGGAGTGGTACAGTACAGTAATTGTGTGGTGAAATGTTTTCTATTTCAGCTACATTTCAATTCATTGGCGGGATGTGAATTCCTTGGCAAGCGCAGAGTGCGTTGCTCTTTCGAAAATGATGATGACCAAAGTTGTGTAGGTTAGGGTCGATTGGCCATGCTAAATTGTCCCTTAGTGTCCAAAGATGTGTAGGTTAGGGTGGATTGGCCGTGCTAAATTGTCCCTTAGTGTCCAAAGATGTGTAGGTTAGGTGGGTTGGCCGTGCTAAATTGTTAAGGTAAATATTTGGGCTTGCGTTGTTTGTCCCCGGTTGGTACAGTTGTCGGACTGGTTTGATGGGCTAATGGCCTTGCCGTGCACTGTAGGGATTGTTTGATCTGTCCAGTTGTTTATCTTCCCCTGTTTACCTCCCCTCCCCCCTTTCTCTGTATCAATCCTCCATTTTACCATGGAGTAGTTTTCTTGTTCGGTCTGTCCTCACCCAATGTTTGCATCTCTTTCACTCTCACTCTTCCTTCAGCTCTTCATCTGTCTCTCTCTCTCTCCCTCTTTCTCCCTCTATTTTTTTACCAAGTATTCTCCAGCGTTCTATCTTCACTATTCTTATGCTAGTTATATGGTGCTCCATCTGAGTGTCGACCCATCTGTCTCTGTATTATCTAGTTTGTTCTTTCATTTCTATCTCTAAAGCTCTCTCTCTGTTTCCCAATTGAAATTGAGCGAAATACTTCTGTACGAGTTATCTGCTCTGCTTATCTCTCTATCTCTTGTCCTGTTTGAACGGTGTTCCATCAGATCGCTCCACTAACTTTGAATCATTTAAATCTTTTTAAATCTTTGAATCTTTTTTTTTTCACATAGAGGATGGTGAGTGTTTGGAACAAGCTACCAGGGGCAGTTGCAGAGGTGGGTACAAATCTATCTTTTAGACTTGGAAAGTTTCCTGGGCAAGATGGCTATAGAGAGAAATGGGCCAAACGCGGACAAATGGGAATAGCTTAGTGGCTAAAAAGGAAGGCAGGTTGGATAGGTTGGGCCGAAGGGCCTGTTTCCATGCTGTCAGCCTCTACGAGTCGATGACTCTACTTGTTTCATTTCTCTGCTGTTTAAACTGGGCTTTGGAACATTTTGGTTCTTTCTCCTCCCTGAAGCGTTCACACACTCTCCCCCTTTCTCTACATGGGCCCTGTTCAAAAAGTGCTCAGTCCCTCTGTCACTATCTCTCTCTGTGCTTCTCCCGATTGGAAAAGGGCATTTCTTAAAAATCTCTCGGTTGGGTAACACGGTGGCAACAATTGTAGCACAGTGGGTTAGCACTGCTGCTTCACAGCTCCAGGGACCTGGGTTCGATTCCCGGCTCGGGTCACTGTCTGTATGGAGTTTGCACATTCTCCTCGTGTCTGCGTGGGTTTCCTCCGGGTGCTCCGGTTTCCTCCCACAGTCCAAAGATGTGCGGGTTAGGTTGATTGGCCATGCTAAAATGGCCACTTAGTCTCCTGAGATGTGTAAGCTAGCGGATAAATATGTAGGGATGGGAGGAGGGGGGAGGGCCGTGGTGGGATTGTGGTCGGTGCAGACTTGATGGGGCGAATGGCCTCCTTCTGCACTGTAGGGTTTCTATGATGTCTCACTGCGCCGGGTCCCGGGTTCAATTCCGGCCTCGGAGTGGGGGTTGGGGGGGTGGGGCTGACTGTGTGGAGTCTGCACGTTCTCCCCGTGACTGCGTGGGTTTCCTCCGGGTGCTCCAGTTTCCTCCCACAGTCCAAAGGTGTGCGGGTTAGGTTGATTGGCTATGCTAAATTGAACCGAGTGTCAGGGGGATTAGCAGGGTAAATGTATGAGGTGACGGGGATAAGATGGGATTGTTGGAAGTGCAGACTCGAGGGCCCGAATGGCCTTCTTCTACCCTGTAGGATTATGTGGTTATTCTCTCCCAGAATCTTTCATTCTCTGTCACTATCTCTCTCTATCTCGCCTTCTGTTCTGTTGCAAAAGTGCTACTCTATTGCATGATGGGAAAGTGTGCAAAAATTTTAACCATTTTCCGGTCAAATTGGTCAGTTAGATTGAACAAAATCCGTTGTTTGTTTAATTATTTCCACACTTGATTTCCGTGGAGTGAAAGGTTAATTCTTTTTTAACAGATTCTCCGTTCTCGACCACCTGTCATTTAGTGTTTTCCGGAGGTTTGCCGGCCGCGGCGCTTCTCCTTCTGGGATTGGTCCTTGTGGCCGGAAGAAGGATCTGCAGGAACCGGCAGAGAGGTAGAGATTGTTGGGGTGGGGGCGCTGTTTCTCCGGGGAATTCTCAATCCACCCATTTATCACTGAGTTATTGACACTTCTGAGCGGGTTCGGTGTGAGATGAATCCATATTAAATTTCCAGTTTAAATCCCTCTTTCTAACAGGAACCGGGAACAGTGATGAGGAACTGACAGAATCCAGGGAACACAAACAGAATAAAGAGGTGAATGAATGGAATTATTATTGATAAACCACACCGATACTTTTCAATAATTATTCATCCGCGGTTTAGAATTCATAACCAACACAGAAAGTTCTGGAAAACCTCAACAAGCCTGGTGATCTCCACGGACGGAGAAAGTCTCGAGGCCAAATTAGCTCTTTTGATTAATTTATTTGTGGGAAATTTGATTGGATTTGATTTATTATCGTCACATGTATTGGGATGCAGTGAAAATTATTTTCTTGTGCGCTGTACAGACAAAGCATGCCGTTCATAGAGTACTTAGATTTGATTTATTATAGTCACATGTATTGAGATATACTGAAAAGTATTGTTTCTGCGCCCTATATAGACAAAGCATGCCGTTCATAGAGTACATAAATTTGATTTATTATAGTCACATGTATTGAGATATACTGAAAAGTATTGTTTCTGCGCCCTATACAGACAAACCATACCGTTCATAAAGTACATAGACTTGATTTATTATTGTCACATGTACTGGGATACAGTGAAAAGTATTGTTTCTTGAGCGCTATGCAGATAAAGCATACCGTTCATAGAGTACATAGATTTGATTTATTATTGTCACATGTACTGGGATACAGTGAAAAGTATTGTTTCATGTGCCCTATACAGACAAAGCATACCGTTGATAAAGTACATAGACTTGATTTATTATTGTCACATGTACTGGGATACAGTGAAAAGTATTGTTTCTGCGCCCTATACGGACAAAGCATACCGTTCAGAGAGTACATAGATTTAATGTATTATTGTCACATGTATTGGGATACAGTGAAAAGTATTGAGCATTGCGCACGCTACAAGGAAGGCATACCGTTCATAGAGAAGGAAAGGAGAGGGTGCAGAATGTAGTGTTACAGTCACAAGGGTGTGGAGAAAGATCAGCTTAATGCGAGGTGGGTCCATTCAAAAGTCTGACAGCAGCAGGGAAGAAGCTGTTCTTGAGTCGGTCGGTACGGGACCTCAGACTTTTGTATCTTTTTCCTGATGGAAGAAGGTGGAAGAGAGAATGTCCGGGGTGTGTGGTGGGGAGGGTCCTTGATTATACTGGCTGCTTTTCCCCGAGGCAGTGGGAAGTGTAGACAGAGTCAATGGATGGAAGGCTGGTTTCAGTGATGGGACTGCACCAGTTCTTGTGGTCTTGGACAGAGCAGGAGACATACCAAATGCATTCACTTTGGAAGGATGTTCTTGCTGTCGAGGGATTGGAGCGAAGGTTTACCAGGCTCATGCCAGGGATGGCGGGACTGATGTCTGAGGAGAGATTGACTCGGTTAAGATTGTTTTCACGAGTTCAGACGAATGAGGGGGGATTTCATAGAGACTTACACAATTCTAACAGGACTAGTTAGGGTAGATGCAGGGAGGATGTCCCCGATGGTGGGGGGAGTCCAGAACCAGGGGATCACAGTTTGAGGACAGGGGGTAGAACATTTAGGACGGAGGTGAGTAGACATTTCTCCACCCGGTGAGTCTGTGGAATTCATTCCCACAGGAAGTAGTTGATGCCAAAACATTGAATGTATTCAACAGGCGGTTGGATATAGCACTTGGGGGTGAAGATTATGGGGAGAAAGCAGGATTAGGCGATTGGGATGGACGATCGTCCATGATTGTAATGAGTGGTGGAGCAGACTTGAAGGGCCAAATGGCCTCCCCCTGCTGGTATCTTCTATGTTTCTATATAGAAACAGCCAGCATTATCAAGGACCCGACGCACCCTGGACATGTTTTTTTTCCACCTTCTTCCTTTGGGAAAGATATACATAAATCTGAGGTCAGGCACCAACCCACGCAAGAACAGCCTCTTCCCTGCTACCCCCAGACATTAGAATTGACCTGCCTCATATTGAGTTGAACTTGCTCTGCAGCCTAACTATCACTGTAACACTATAATCTGCACCCTCTCCTTTCATTCTCCATGCACGGTACACGATACACTTGGGCGGCACGGTAGCACAGTGGTTAGCACTGCTGTTTCACAGCTTCCAGCGTCCTGAGTTCGATTCCCGGCTCGGGTCACTGTCTATGTGGAGTTTGCACATTCTCCTCGTCTCTCCGTGGGTTTCCTCCTGGTACTCCAATTTCCTCCCACAGTCCAAAAATGTGTGGGTTAGGTTGATTGGCCGTGCTAAGAAATTGCCCCTCAGTATCCAGGGATGTGTAGGTTAGAGGGATTAGTGGGTTTAATATGTAGGGATATGGGCCTGGGTGGGATTGTGCTCGGTGCAGACTCGATGGGCCGAAGGGAATCTATGATCTTTGTCTGTATTCTGGGCAAGAAACGATACTTTTTAATGCATAGCAACACATGTGACAATAATAAATCAAATCAACTGAAAACACTTCTTCACAGAACGCAGGGCGGAATTCTGGTCACTAAAAAGCTGTATAGAGCATTGAACATAAGAAATAGGAGCAGGAGTAGGCCATCTAGCCCTTCGAGCCTGCCCCGCCATTCAATAAGATCATGGCTGATCTGTCGTGACTCAGTTCCACCTTCCCGCCCTCTCCCCATAACCCTTAATCCCTTCTCTTATCAAAAACCCATCAACCCGTTTCTTAAAAATATTTAGCGAGGCAGCCTCCACCACTTCAACGGGCAGAGAATTCCAGAGATTCACCACCCTTTGAGTGAAGAAGTTCCTCCTCAACTCCGTTCTAAACCGCCTCCCCTTTATCTTGAGGCTGTGCCCCCTAGTCCTACTGTCTTTTCTGAACGGGAAGAGTCTCTCCACCTCTATCCTATCCATCCCATTCATCATCTTATACGTCTCAATGAGATCTCCCCTCATTCTTCTAAACTCTAACGAGTAGAAGCCTAGTTTATTCAGCCTCTCCTCATAGCTCAATCCCCTCAACTCTGGTATCAGCCTAGTAAACCTCCTCTGCACTCCCTCCAGGGCCAAAATATCCTTGCGCAGGTGCGGCGCCTATTGGGCAACTGGAATTCTCAAAGGTGCGACAGTTAGATTTATATTAGGGAATAGATTAAGGATTATTCAATATTGGTGGGTGACTGTGAGTTGAGCTAACTTTCAGCCAAGAACCGATTGCATAGAGTGGGGGGGAGGGAGGAGGAAGAGGGGGAACTCAATGGTCTCACCTATCACTATAATAAGGGTGTCTATTACGCTAAAAGATCACTTTTCATCCACAGACGCTTTACGCTCGCCTGGCCTTTAACGAGGATCCAAAATTTTAACTCGAGAGTAAAGAAAGAGAGAGAGAGAACTCACCGTGTGTTCCTGGATTTCCAGTCTGGTGGAAACATTTTTCTTTTTGCACGGGGAATTCCGAAAGTGCAAATTCGGGCGGATTGGCGGCTCAATATTATGATGGCGACCAAAGCGGAAAATGAACTTCCTCTTAATGTCCACCATTTTCTGACGGAATATCGCCTTCAGGACAATTTCACCTCTCCATGCTTCTAATTTCTCATCGCGGTTTTAGAATTCTATTCTGCATTTTCTACTCTAATTGTGCATCAAAATGTATCTGTGTCCGAGTTACTTCAATATAGAAGAAGGTTTTGAATACCAAATGTAAGCTGCGTGCTTCCGGTTTCTATAAGGGTTTAGAACAAATATGTTTCCGGTGGCTTTTCAGCGAATTTACAGAGACATTTTTAATGTGGTGTGTGTGCGTTGGAGGTGGGATTAAGGACTGACAAGGCATGTTCGCAACTGGTTTGGGATTTCGGCTGTATGAATATGAAATCTGGAAGATTAAATATGTCCCGAGCCTTAACTGGATGTATCCTGGTTTTGGACACGGGTATATTTAATCCTGAAGGAACATTATCTACAATCCATATTCCTGTCTGATAACGCAAGTAAATGGATTTCCTGGACTCAAAGCTCAGAACTGTGGCCATTTCCAGCACGGAAAGGGGCCATTCTGCCCGTCAAGCCAGTGACATTTGTTCGAACCGGAAATTTAGTCTAAACTCTCGGCTTTCTCCCAACGCCTTTGAGAATTACTCCTCTTTCGCCTCAGCACCCTTTTAACATAGAACATAGAACCCTACAGTGCAGAAACAGGCCCTTCGGCCCATCGAGTCTGCACCGAACACAATCCCACCCAGAACCTATCCCCATATCCCTACACATTTACCTGCTAATCCCTCTAACCTACACATCCCAGGACACTAAGGGGCAATTTTAGCATAGCCAATGAACCTAACCCGCACATCTTTGGACTGTGGGAGGAAACCGGAGCACCCGGAGAAAACCCACGCAGACACGAGGAGAATGTGCAAACTCCACACAAGCAGTGACCCGAGCCGGGAATCGAACCCAGGACCCTGGAGCTGTGAAGCAGCAGTGCTAACCACTGTGCTACCGTGTTTTTTTTTACTAGGCTAATGTTTTTTTTTTCCTTAATTCTCAGTAAATGTTCACATCTTGATGCCGAGTCTTAGTAGTGCTAGGTATACATGGAGAGGCAGTAAATTGGATTAGACATTGGGTCAATGGAAGAAGCCAAAGAGTGGTAGTGAAGGATTGCTTCTCTGAGTGGAGGCCTGTGACCAGCAGTGTGCCACAGGGATCAGTGCTGGGTCCATTATTGTTGGTCATCTATATCAATGATCTGGATGATAATGTGGTAAATTGGATCAGCAAATTTGCTGATGATACAAAGATTGGAGGTGGAGTGGGCAGTGAGGAAGGTTTTCAAAGCTTGCAAAGGGATTTGGACCAACTAGAAAATGGGCTGAAAAAATGGCAGATGGAATTTAACACAGACAAGTGTGAGGTATTGGACTCTCAGAGGCTATTTCCCCGGGTTGAAATGGTCGCTACGAGAGGACACAGATTTAAGGTGCGGGGAGGGAAGTACAGAGGTGATGTTAGGGGTAAGTTTTTCACTCAGAGGGTGGTGAGTGAATGGAATCGGCTGCCGTCATCGGTGGTGGAGGCGAACTCGCTGGGGTCTTTTAAAAGACTTCTGGATGAGTATATGGGGTTTAATGGGATTAGGGGTTATAGATAGGTCTATAGATTGGTGGGGTTGATGTGATCGGCGCAACTCGAGGGCCGAAGGGCCTGTTTGTGCTGTAATGTTCTATGTTCTATTGAACTTTGGAAGGACAAACCAAAGTAGAATATACAGGGTAAATGGTAGGATTCTGAAGAGGGTTGTAGAACAGAGGGATCTGGGAATACAGATACATAATTCCCTAAAAGTGGCGTCACAGGTAGATAGGGTCGTAAAGAGTGTTTTGGGAACATTACCCTTTATAAATCAAAGTATTGAGTATAAAAGTTGGAATGTTATGGTGAGGATGTATAAACCTGTGGTGTAAAGGTGTGTGTGTTTGTGTGTGATTCTGACATTATCCAGCAGAGGGTAGGTTGGTAAGTGTGTGTATATCTGTATCTGTGTGTGAGAGAGAGAGAAAGAGAGCGAGAAAGATTGTGTCTATGTGTGTGTGTGTGAGAGAGAGAAATTCTGCTTGCTTGTGTGTGGGTGTGTGATTCTGATAGTATCCCGCAGAGTGTAGATTGATAAAGGTGTGTCTCTGCACGTGTGAGAGAGAAAGAGAGCGAGAAAGATTGTATCTATGTGTGTGTGTGTGAGAGAGAGAAATTCTGCTTGCTTGTGTGTGGGTGTGTGATTCTGATAGTATCCCGCACAGTGTAGATTGATAAAGGTGTGTCTCTGCACGTGTGAGAGAGAAAGAGAGCGAGAAAGATTGTGTCTATGTGTGTGTGTGTGAGAGAGAGAATCTGCTTGTTTGTGTGTGGGTGTGTGATTCTGATAGTATCCCGCAGAGGATAGGTTGGTAAGTGTGTGTATATCTGTATCTGTATATCTGTGTGTGAGAGAGAGAGAAAGAGAGCGTGAAAGATTGTATCTATGTGTGTGTGTGTGAGAGAGAGAAATTCTGCTTGTTTGTGTGTGGGTGTGTGATTCTGATAGTATCCCGCAGAGTGTAGATTGATAAAGGTGTGTCTCTGCACGTGTGAGAGAGAAAGAGAGCGAGAAAGATTCTGGCTGCGTCCATGTGAGAGAAAGAGAGATTGTGGTGTGTGTGTGTGTGAGTCTGTATGTGTGTGTGTGTGAGAGAGAGAGGCAGCAGAGAGAATCTGGCTGCGTGTGCGTTGATTTGATTAGATTTGATTTATTATTGTCCCATGTATTCGGGCACAGGGGAAAGAGTTGTTTCCTGTGTGCTATGCAGGCAAAGCCTTGTGGGGCACCGGTGTTGAGGATGTTTGTGGAGGAGGTGTTGTTGCCAATCCTTACTGATTGTGGTCTGTGAGGTAGGAAGTTCAGGATCCAGTGGCAGAGGGAGAGCTGTGACCCAGGCCACGGAGTTTGGAGTTGAATTTCATTAGAAAAATGGTGTTGAAGGCTGAGCTGTAGTCGATAGCTGTAGCTGTACTCGTTAGAGTGTAGAAGGCTGAGGGGGGATCTTATAGAGACATATAAGACAATGAGGGATGGATAGGGTAGAGGTAGAGAGATTCTTCCTGCTTAGAAAGGACAGTAGGACTAGGGGGCACAGCCTCAAGATAAGGGGGGGGGGGCGGTTTAGAACGGAGTTGAGGAGGAACTTCTTCACTCAAAGGGTGATGAATCTCTGGAATTCTCTGCCCGTTGAAGTGGTGGGGGCTGCCTCGCTGAATATATTGAAGTCACTGGTAGATAGGTTTCTGATAGACAGGGGAATTAAGGGGAGAGAGCGGGAAAGTGGAACTGATCCACTTCAGATCAGCCATGATCTTATTGAATGGCGGGGCAGGCTCGAGGGGCTAGATGGCCTACTCCTGCTCCTATTTCTTATGTTCTTATGATAAATAGGAGCCTGATATCAGTGTTTTAGAACATAGAACATAGAACATTACAGCACAAACAGGCCCTTCGGCCTTCGAGTTGCGCCTATCACATCAACCCCCCAATCTATAGACCTATCTATAACCCCCAATCCCATTAAACCCCATATACTGATCCAGAAGTCTTTTAAAAGACCCCAGCGAGTTCGCCTCCACCACCGATGACGGCAGCCGCTTCCATTCACTCACCACCCTCTGAGTGAAAAACTTACCCCTAACATCACCTCTGTACTTCCCTCCCCGCACCTTAAATCTGTGTCCTCTCGTAGCGACCATTTCAACCCGGGGAAATAGCCTCTGAGAGTCCACCCTATCTATTCCTCTCAACATTTTATAAACTTCTATCAGGTCGCCTCTCAACCTTCGCCTCTCTAGGGAAAAGAGTCCCAGCTCCCTCAACCTATCTTCATAAGGCATGCCTCCCAGTCCAGGCAACATCCTTGTAAATCTCCTCTGCACCCTTTCAATAGCTTCTACGTCTTTCCTATAGTGAGGCGACCAGAACTGCGCACAGTACTCCAAATGAGGCCTGACGAGGGTCCTGTAAAGTTGCAGCATTACCTCCCGACTCCTAAACTCAATCCCTCGATTAATGAAGGCCAGTACACCATACGCCTTCTTGACCACCTCCTCCACCTGCGAGGCCGATTTAAGGGTCCTGTGGACCCGGACCCCGAGATCCTTCTGCTCGTCAACGCTACTAAGACTCCTGCCCTTGATAGTGTACTCGTTCATCCCGTTGGTTCTGCCGAAATGGACGACTACATTTCGTCTTTGTTCTAAGACTACATGTCGTTGTTCTCGAGGTGTTCCAGGGTTCTGTGCAGGGCTAGGGAGATGGTGTCTGCTGTGGATCTGCTACGTTGATAGGTGAACTATAGTGGATCCGGGTGATGTGTGAATAGTGGATGTGTGAGAGACAGAAAGTATGTATGTGTGTGTGTGTGTGTGTTTGTTTGTGTGTGCGTGTGTGAGAGAGAGAGCGATTATGGCTGCCTGTGTTGCTGTGTGTGAGAGACAGTGCGTCGGTGAGATGAGAGAGAATGAGGAAGTGTGGATGAGAGAGAGAAAGTGTGTGTGTGTTTGTGTGTGAGAGAGAGAGAGAGGGAGAGAGAGAGCGCGATTATGGCTGTCTGTTGCTGTGTGTGTGAGAGAGAGTGTGTGTCTGTGAGATGAGAGAGAGTATGAGAATGTGTGGATGAGAGAGTGAAAGTGTGTGTGTGTTGGTGTGTGTGTGAGAGAGAGAGAGCGATTATAGCTGTCTGTGTTGCTGTGTGTGTGAGTGTGTCGGTGAGATGAGAGAGAGAATGAGAATCTGTGGGTGTGAGAGGGAAAGAGTGTGTAGGGGGAATGAGGGATAGAGAGATTCTAACTCTGTGTGTGTCTGTGGGTGAGAGAAAAAAAATGAATCCGTGTTTGAGAGAGATTCTAGCTGTCTGTGTGCGTGAGCGAGAGAATGTGTGATAGGGGAAAAAGAGAGATTCTGGCTGTGTGAGTGTGTCTGTGCGTGTCAGAGAAAGAAAGAGAGTGTATTTGAGGGAGAAATTTTGGCTGTGTGTGAGAGAGTGTGTGTGTGCGAGAGAGAGAGAGAGAGATTTGCTGTCTATGAGAGAAAGAGAAAGAGACTGGCTGTGTGAGTGGCTAGATGCATGTGTGTGTTTGTCTGTGTGTGCGTGTCTGCGTGTGTATGCATGTGCGTATGTGTCTGCGTGTGCGTGTCTGTGTGTGCATGTATATGTGTCTGAGCTCTGACCCATATGTGTCTGTGTATATGTGCTCTTTTTCTAAGAGCTTTCTCTGTTCTCTCTGAGTGAAGGAATAAGTTTAAAACCCCTCTGATCACTGGCTTGTGAATAAAGTGGTGCAATCCTGCCATCAGGTGGTGGCTCGCTGCCACTGCAGGCGCTGCTCTTGGTCACTTCCACAACACAGTGAGAAGTCTCTCAACATCAAGTCCAACAGGTTTAGTTGGTAGCACTAGCTTTCGGAGCGCTGCTCCTTCATCAGGTGAGTGGGGAGCTCTGTTCACAAACAGGGGATATAAAGACACAAACATAATTTACAAAATAATGGTTGGAATGCAAATAGGCTTGCAAAATCTCACTAACTGTCCTGTCTGGAGACAATACACATCCCTGTGCTTAACCCTCTCACATTGTCTGTAACTTTAAGACTTGCTTACCTGTAAAGACTCGCATTCCAACCATTATTTTGTAAATTGGATTTGTGTCTTTATATGCCCGGTCTGTGAACAGAACTCCCACTCACCTGATGAAGGAGCAACGCTCCGAAAGCTCGTGTTACCAAATAAACCGGTTGGACGTTAACCTGGTGTTGTGAGAATTCTCACTGTCTTTACCCCCAGTCCAACGCCGGCGTCTCCACATCCTGGTCAGTTTCAGAGCTCAGATACCCAATGGTACCATCCGGGAACTGATGAATGTAGGGTGATTATTGAACAATATTGTAAAAGGGATTGACCTTTCCAGCAGGATCTCCAGTGGTGCATTCGCCCTTTCATCACCAGCCACTGAACATGAACTCTGTTGCTCATTCCCCACTGGCGATTTTATTTGCAGTTGTTAATAATGTTAGATTATTGTCAAATATTTACATTTAGTGCAGTTTTCAGCCGCTCATCCCATACAGAATGGGAGTCAGTAAACTTTAACTCACTCCATGATTTCTGTGGCAGACATTCCCAGTGTTTATTCCTACACAGTGGATTTTTTTTTCCTCGTGGATTTGTTTAAGTGCTTCCAAGATAATGTTTTCCACTCAATTACTTGTCCTGGAAAGAACATTAGAATTAAAACATTCTATGGCACAGATTTCATTGTGACATCTTTCCAGCTTTCATTCTCCTATGGGAGGCACGGTATTAAATGTGGTTAAGTCACAGATGGATAGATTTCTGTTGGACAAGGAAATTAAGGGTTATGGGGAGCGGGTGGGTAAGTGGAACTGAACCCACTATCAGATCAGCCATGATCCTATTGAATGGCGGGGCAGGCTCGAGGGGCTAGATGGCCTACTCCTACTCCTATTTCTTATGTATGTCACTATATGAGTGTTTGTGTGTGTAAGTGTAAGTGTATATGTGTAATATATGAGCATGTATGTGTGCCTGTGCAAGTATATGAATGCGTGTAAGTATAAGTGTGTGTGTGTGTGTGTGTGTGAGTGTTAACAAATTACAAAGAACAGGAACAGGCTCATCAAGTCTGTACCCACACAGTGCCTCTCTGGTCTAATATCAGGACTATTATTTTCTTACCAGTATGTTTGTGTGTGTGTGTGTGTATATGTGTGTGTGATGTTTGCGTGAGACTACATATAAGTGTATGAGTTTGTTATTGTGTGTGCCAGAGCGTATGTACGTGTGTTTATATGAGTGTGTACATGTGTGTGTGTGAATGTGAGTGTATGATTGTGAGAGAATATGTGTATGTAAGTGTGTAAGTGATGAGTTTGTGTGTGTGTAAATGTATGAGTGTGTGAGTGTGCAAGTGCACGACTGTGTGTGTGCCATAGATTCATAAAGGTTTACTGCATGGAAACAGGTTCTCTGGCCCCATTTGGTCATGCCGCCCAGTTTTTTCCCAATAAGTTAGTCCCCATTATCTGCGTTTGGCCCATATCTCTCTGTGTCTGTCTGTGTGAGACAGAGATTTTGGTTGTGTGCATCTGTGTGTGTGTGAGAGAGAGAGAGAGCGTGTACTTCTGTATGAGTGTACCTCTGTGTGTGTGTGTGTGTGTACCTGTGTGTGTGTGTGTGAGAGAGAGAGAGAGCGTGTACTTGTGTGTGAGTGTATCTGTGTGTGTGAGTGTACCTGTGTGTGTGTGTGAGAGAGAGAGAGAGCGTGTACTTGTGTGTGAGTGTACCTGTGTGTGTGAGTGTACCTGTGTGTGTGTGTGTTTTTGTGTTTGTGTACCTGTGTGTGTGTGTGTGTGTGTGTGTGTGAGTGTACCAGTATGTGTGTGTGTGTGAGTAAGTGTACCAGTATGTGTGTATGTGTAAGTGTATTAGTGTGTGTGTATGTGTCTGTGTCAGTATATGAGCGTGTGTTCATGTGTAAGTGTGATTATGTGTATGCATGAATGTGTGTGTGTGAACGTGTAAGTGTACGAGAGTGCGTGCATGTTTATGTGTATGAGTGTGTATGAGTGTGTATATAAGTCTATAAGTGTATGAGTGTGTATGAGTGTGTATATAAGTCTATAAGTGTATGAGTGTGTGTGTGCGCGCACGCTATTAGCAGACGCTGTTCTTCAAAACAATAATAAGTAAGCTTATCCCTTCAAACCAGCAAGAAGCGTTTTTTCAATTTGTTGAAGGAATGAACTGTGTGAGGAATTGGGAACAGTTCCTCTTCAACATGGGACGGCAGAGACTGACAGGGATACAGAAGAACTGTCTACTTACGGACTGTCCTGTCTAACAGCCAAATAGTCCCGTTTTCTGACTGGATATATTGATTTGAAAAATAATCTTAATTCAATTTTAATTATGTCCTTATTAATATTCATCCCCAGTGAAAGCAGATTTGTGTTTGATGCAGAATGAATAACCTGATACGAATCTAATTTCCATATCTATATATTTCCCTAATATGAAATGTTTTACAGGTTTAGGGCGGGGTTGCAGCGCCCAGGGGGTGGATGTTGCTGTATTAAAAATGCCGCAAATAAGAGAGAGAGAGATGAATGACAGATGGATTCTGTAAGAATGGAACCACTGCTAGCGGAAATTGGAATTTTACATTCAATGTCACACATCCGATACACCCAGCAAACAACAAAGTAACCTTAAGCAAGGGTGTTTCCAGTCATATCGCGTCCAATGTCATTCTGACAGTCCCAGCAGAGATTGTGGGTCTGTCTGTTTCTGATATCATCCAGTAGCTGAAAGACTGAACTTCCCAACCCACAGTAAGGATAGGCAATAACATCTCCTCCACGACCACCCTCAACACTGGTGACCCACAGGGCTGTGTTCTCAGCCCCCTCCTTACACACCTCTAACTGTGCGGCCAAACTCCCCTCCAGCTCGATTCTCAAGTTTGCCGATGACACCACTGCAGTGGGGTCAGATCTCAAACAATGATGAGACGGATAACAGGAATGAGATCGAGAACCTGGTGCGGCGACAATAATCCCTCCCTCAATGTCAACAAAATGAAGGAGGTTGTCATCGACTTCAGGAAGGGTCAAGGAGAACATTTCCCTGTCTACATCAACGGGGACCAAGGGTCGAGAGAGCTTCAAGTTTTTATGTGTCTAGAGACTGTCTTCACTTCCCGCCCTCTGTGTGTGTGTGAGAGAGAGAGATTCTGGCTGTCTGTATGTCTGTATGTCTGTGTGTGTGTGTGTGAGAGAGAGAGAGAGAGATTCTGGCTGTCTGTATATCTGTTTGTGTGTATGTGTGAGTGTGTATGTGTGTGTGTGAGAGAGAGAGAGATTCTGGCTGTCTGTATATCTCTGTGTGTGTGTGTGTGTGTGTGTATGTGTGTGTGTGAGAGAGAGAGAGATTCTGGCTGTCTGTATATCTGTGTGTGTGTGTGTGTGTGTGTGTGTGAAAGTGTGTGTGTGAGAGAGAGAGATTCTGGCTGTCTGTATATCTGTGTGTGTGTGTGTGTGTGTGTATGTGTGTGTGTGAGAGAGAGAGAGATTCTGGCTGTCTGTATATCTGTGTGTGTGTGTGTGTGTGTGTATGTGTGTGTGTGAGAGAGAGAGAGATTCTGGCTGTCTGTATATCTGTGTGTGTGTGTGTGTGTGTGTGTATGTGTGTGTGTGAGAGAGAGAGATTCTGGCTGTCTGTATATCTGTGTGTGTGTGTGTGTGTGTGTGTATGTGTGTGTGTGAGAGAGAGAGAGATTCTGGCTGTCTGTATATCTGTGTGTGTGTGTGTGTGTGTGTATGTGTGTGTGTGAGAGAGAGAGAGATTCTGGCTGTCTGTATATCTGTGTGTGTGTGTGTGTGTGTGTGTATGTGTGTGTGTGAGAGAGAGAGAGATTCTGGCTGTCTGTATATCTGTGTGTGTGTGTGTGTGTGTGTGTATGTGTGTGTGTGAGAGAGAGAGAGATTCTGGCTGTCTGTATATCTGTGTGTGTCTGTGTGTGTGTGTGTGTATGTGTGTGTGAGAGAGAGAGAGATTCTGGCTGTCTGTATATCTGTGTGTGTGTGTCTGTGTGAGAGAGAGGGAGAGTATATGTGTGTGTGCGTGTGGGTGTGTGATTCTGGCATTATCCAGCAGAGTGTAGGTTGGTGAAGGTGTGTGTGTGAGAGAGACAGACAGAGCGAGAAAGATTCTGGCTGTGTCTGTGAGAGAGACAAAGAGACCCTGGCTTTGTGTGTGACTGTGTGTTGATTTGATTAGATTTGATTTATTATTGTCACATGTATTGGGATAGAACATAGAACATAGAACATAGAACATTACAGCACAAACAGGCCCTTCAGCCCTCGAGTTGCGCCGATCACATCAACCCCACCAATCTATAGACCTATCTATAACCCCCAATCCCATTAAACCCCATATACTCATCCAGAAGTCTTTTAAAAGACCCCAGCGAGTTCGCCTCCACCACCGATGACGGCAGCCGATTCCATTCACTCACCACCCTCTGAGTGAAAAACTTACCCCTAACATCACCTCTGTACTTTCCTCCCCGCACCTTAAATCTGTGTCCTCTCGTAGCGACCATTTCAACCCGGGGAAATAGCCTCTGAGAGTCCACCCTATCTATTCCTCTCAACATTTTATAAACTTCTATCAGGTCGCCTCTCAACCTTCGCCTCTCCAGGGAAAAGAGTCCCAGCTCCCTCAACCTATCTTCATAAGGCATGCCTCCCAGTCCAGGCAACATCCTTGTAAATCTCCTCTGCACCCTTTCAATAGCTTCTACGTCTTTCCTATAGTGAGGCGACCAGAACTGCACACAATACTCCAAATGAGGCCTGACAAGGGTCCTGTAAAGTTGCAGCATTACCTCCCGACTCCTAAACTCAATCCCTCGATTAATGAAGGCCAGTACACCATACGCCTTCTTGACCACCTCCTCCACCTGCGAGGCCGATTTAACAGTCCTGTGAACCCGGACCCCGAGATCCTTCTGCTCTTCAACGCTACTAAGACTCCTGCCCTTGATAGTGTACTCGTTCATCCCGTTGGTTCTGCCGAAATGGACGACTACACATTTATCCGCGTTGAAGTCCATCTGCCACTTCTCCGCCCATTCCTGCATCCTATCTATGTCCTGCTGCAACTTTTGACATCCTTCCAGACCATCCACAACACCGCCGACCTTCGTGTCATCAGCGAACTTGCTAACCCATCCCTCCACTTCCTCATCCAGGTCATTTATGAAAATGACAAACAGCAAGGGTCCCAGAACAGATCCCTGGGGCACCCCACTGGTGACTGACCTCCATTCCGAAAAAGCCCCATCCACAATCACTCTCTGCCTTCTGCAGGCAAGCCAGTGATACAGTGAAAAGTATTGTTTCTTGCGCGCTAAACAGACAAAGCATACCGTTCATAGAGTACATACATAAGAACATAAGAAATAGGAGCAGGAGTAGGCCATCTGGCCCCTCGAGCCTGCCCCGCCATTCAATAAGATCATGGCTGATCTGTCGTGGCTCAGTTCCACTTTCCCGCCCTCTCCCCATAATCCTTAATCCCCTCTCTTATCAAAAACCCATCAACCCGCTTCTTGAAAATATTTAGCGAGGCAGCCTCCACCACTTCAACGGGCAGAGAATTCCAGAGATTCATCACCCTTTGAGTGAAGAAGTTCCTCCTCAACTCCGTTCTAAAACGCCCCCCCCCCCTTTATCTTGAGGCTGTGCCCCCTAGTCCTACTATCTTTTTTGAGCGGGAAGAGTCTCTCCACCTCTATCCTATCCATCCCATTCATCATCTTATACGTCTCAATGAGATCTCCCCTCATTCTTCTAAACTCTAACGAGTACAAGCCTAGTTCATTCAGCCTCTCCTCATAGCTCAACCCCCTCAACTCCGGTATCAGCCGAGTAAACCTCCTCTGCACTCCCTCCAAGGCCAAAATATCTTTGCGCAGGTGCGGCGCCCAAAACTGCACACAGTACTCCAGCTGCGGCCTCACCAATGCCCTATACAGCTGCAGCAAGACCTCCCTACTTTTATATTCAATCCCCCTCGCTATGAAGGCCAGCATCCCATTCGCCTTCCTGACCACCTGCTGCACCTGCAAGCTGGGTTTTTGCGACTCATGCACAAGGACCCCGAGGTCCCTCTGCACCGTCGCCTGCTGCAGTTTTTCGCCCCGTAAGTAATAGTCCTTCCTACCATTCCTCCTACCAAAGTGGACCACCTCACACTTGCCAACATTAAATTCCATTTGCCATTTCCTGGCCCATTCGCCCATCCTATCTAGATCCTTCTGCAGACTCTCCACACCCTCCGCACAATTTGCCTTTCCCCCAATCTTGGTGTCATCAGCAAATTTCGACACCCTACACTCGGTTCCCTCCTCCAGATCATCTATATAAATGGTAAATAGCTGAGGCCCCAGCACAGACCCCTGGGGCACCCCACTAGTCACCAACCACCAATCCGAATAGCATCCATTGACCTCCACTCTCTGCCTCCTATTTGACAACCAATCCTCTATCCACGCTAACACCCTACCCCCAACTCCATGTCCCCTGACCTTCTGCAATAACCTCTTATGAGATTTATTATTGTCACGTGTATTGGGATATAGTGAAAAGTATTTTTCCTTGCGCCCTATACAGAGAAAGCATACCGTTCATAGAGTACATAGAACATAGAACACTACAGCACAAACAGGCCCTTCGGCCCACAAGTTGTGCTGATCACATTTATACCGACCAAGCCACAGAACTATCTGTGACTTCCAATGCCATTAGACCGAATATACTCATCCAGAAGTCTTTTAAAAGACCCCAGCGAGTTCGCCTCTACCACCACTGACGGCAGCCGATTCCCCTCACTCACTACCCTCTGAGTGAAAAACTTACCCTTAACTAAAATCTCCTCTGTACTTCCCTCCCCGCACCTTAAACCTGTGTCCTCTCGTAGCGACCATTTCAACCCGGGGAAATAGCCTCTGAGAGTCCACCCTATCTATTCCTCTCAACATTTTATAAACCTCTATCAGGTCGCCTCTCAACCTTCGCCTCTCCAGGGAGAAGAGTCCCAGCTCCCTCAACCTATCTTCATAAGGCATGCCTCCCAATCCAGGCAACATCCTTGTAAATCTCCTGGGCACCCTTTCAATAGCTTCTACGTCTTTCCTATAGTGAGGCGACCAGAACTGCACACAATACTCCAAATGAGGCCTGACAAGGGTCCTGTAAAGTTGCAGCATTACCTCCCGACTCCTAAACTCAATCCCTCGATTAATGAAGGCCAGTACACCATACGCCTTCTTGACCACCTCCTCCACCTGCGAGGCCGATTTAACAGTCCTGTGAACCCGGACCCCGAGATCCTTCTGCTCTTCAACGCTACTAAGACTCCTGCCCTTGATAGTGTACTCGTTCATCCCGTTGGTTCTGCCGAAATGGACGACTACACATTTATCCGCGTTGAAGTCCATCTGCCACTTCTCCGCCCATTCCTGCATCCTATCTATGTCCTGCTGCAACTTTTGACATCCTTCCAGACCATCCACAACACCACCGACCTTCGTGTCATCAGCGAACTTGCTAACCCATCCCTCCACTTCCTCATCCAGGTCATTTATGAAAATGACAAACAGCAAGGGTCCCAGAACAGATCCCTGGGGCACCCCACTGGTGACTGACCTCCATTCCGAAAAAGCCCCATCCACAATCACTCTCTGCCTTCTGCAGGCAAGCCAGTGATACAGTGAAAAGTATTGTTTCTTGCGCGCTAAACAGACAAAGCATACCGTTCATAGAGTACATACATAAGAACATAAGAAATAGGAGCAGGAGTAGGCCATCTGGCCCCTCGAGCCTGCCCCGCCATTCAATAAGATCATGGCTGATCTGTCGTGGCTCAGTTCCACTTTCCCGCCCTCTCCCCATAATCCTTAATCCCCTCTCTTATCAAAAACCCATCAACCCGCTTCTTGAAAATATTTAGCGAGGCAGCCTCCACCACTTCAACGGGCAGAGAATTCCAGAGATTCATCACCCTTTGAGTGAAGAAGTTCCTCCTCAACTCCGTTCTAAAACGCCCCCCCCCCCCTTTATCTTGAGGCTGTGCCCCCTAGTCCTACTATCTTTTTTGAGCGGGATGAGTCTCTCCACCTCTATCCTATCCATCCCATTCATCATCTTATACGTCTCAATGAGATCTCCCCTCATTCTTCTAAACTCTAACGAGTACAAGCCTAGTTCATTCAGCCTCTCCTCATAGCTCAACCCTCTCAACTCCGGTATCAGCCGAGTAAACCTCCTCTGCACTCCCTCCAAGGCCAAAATATCTT
This sequence comes from Prionace glauca, assembly GCA_037974335.1. Classification (NCBI taxonomy): domain Eukaryota; kingdom Metazoa; phylum Chordata; class Chondrichthyes; order Carcharhiniformes; family Carcharhinidae; genus Prionace; species Prionace glauca. The sequence goes on along the minus strand of CM075761.1, from coordinate 10,326,120 downwards.
TGCGCAGGTGCGGCGCCCAAAACTGCACACAGTACTCCAGCTGCGGCCTCACCAATGCCCTATACAGCTGCAGCAAGACCTCCCTACTTTTATATTCAATCCCCCTCGCTATGAAGGCCAGCATCCCATTCGCCTTCCTGACCACCTGCTGCACCTGCAAGCTGGGTTTTTGCGACTCATGCACAAGGACCCCGAGGTCCCTCTGCACCGTCGCCTGCTGCAGTTTTTCGCCCCGTAAGTAATAGTCCTTCCTACCATTCCTCCTACCAAAGTGGACCACCTCACACTTGCCAACATTAAATTCCATTTGCCATTTCCTGGCCCATTCGCCCAGCCTATCTAGATCCTTCTGCAGACTCTCCACACCCTCCGCACAATTTGCCTTTCCCCCAATCTTGGTGTCATCAGCAAATTTCGACACCCTACACTCGGTTCCCTCCTCCAGATCATCTATATAAATGGTAAATAGCTGAGGCCCCAGCACAGACCCCTGGGGCACCCCACTAGTCACCAACCACCAATCCGAATAGCATCCATTGACCTCCACTCTCTGCCTCCTATTTGACAACCAATCCTCTATCCACGCTAACACCCTACCCCCAACTCCAAGTCCCCTGACCTTCTGCAATAACCTCTTATGAGATTTATTATTGTCACGTGTATTGGGATATAGTGAAAAGTATTTTTCCTTGCGCCCTATACAGAGAAAGCATACCGTTCATAGAGTACATAGAACATAGAACACTACAGCACAAACAGGCCCTTCGGCCCACAAGTTGTGCTGATCACATTTATACCTACCAAGCCACAGAACTATCTGTGACTTCCAATGCCATTAGACCGAATATACTCATCCAGAAGTCTTTTAAAAGACCCCAGCGAGTTCGCCTCTACCACCACTGACGGCAGCCGATTCCCCTCACTCACTACCCTCTGAGTGAAAAACTTACCCTTAACTAAAATCTCCTCTGTACTTCCCTCCCCGCACCTTAAACCTGTGTCCTCTCGTAGCGACCATTTCAACCCGGGGAAATAGCCTCTGAGAGTCCACCCTATCTATTCCTCTCAACATTTTATAAACCTCTATCAGGTCGCCTCTCAACCTTCGCCTCTCCAGGGAGAAGAGTCCCAGCTCCCTCAACCTATCTTCATAAGGCATGCCTCCCAATCCAGGCAACATCCTTGTAAATCTCCTGGGCACCCTCTCAATAGCCTCCACATCCTTCCTATAGTGAGGCGACCAGAACTGCGCACAGTACTCCAAGTGGGGTCTGACAAGGGTCCTGTAAAGTTGCAACATTATCTCCCGACTCTGTAATAATAGGTTTGATTTATTATTGTCACATGTATTGGGATATAGTGAAAAGTATTGTTTCTTGCGCGCTATACATACTGTTCATAGAGTACATAGATTTGATTTATTATTGTCACATGTATTGGGATACAGTGAAAAGTATTGTTTCTTGCGCGCTGTACAGACAAAGCATACCCTTCATAGAGAAGAAAGGAAAGGGTGCAGAATGTAGTGTTACAGTCACAGCGAGGGTGTAGAGAAAGATCAGCTTAACGCGAGGTGGGTCCATTCAAAAGTCTGACAGCAGCAGGGAAGAAGCTGTTCTTGAGTCGGTCGGTACGGGACCTCAGACTTTTGTATATTTTATTCCAGATGGAAGAAGGTGGAAGAGAGAATGTCCGGGGTGCATTTGGGGGGTCCTTGATTATGCCGGCTGCTTTTCCCAAGGGAGCAGGAAGTGTAGACAGTCTCTGGACACCTAAAAACTTGAATCTCCCTCGACCCTTGGTCCCCGATGATGTAGACAGGGGAATGTTCTCCTTTACCCTTCCTGAACTCGATGACTATCTCCTTCGTTTTTGTAGACATTGAGGGAGACATTATTGTCGGCACACCAGATTCTCCATCTCATTCCTGTTCTCCGTCTCATCATTGTTTCAGATCTGACCCACTACGGTGGTGTCATCAGCAAACTTGTAGATGGAGTTGGAGGGGGATTTGACCACACAGTCAGAGGTGTATAAGGAGTATAGTGAGGGGGCTGAGAACACAGCCTTGTGGGACACCGGTGTTGAGGATGATCGTGGAGGAGGTGTTATTGCCTATCCTTACTGATTGTGGTCTGTGGGTTAGGAAGTTCAGGGTCCAGTTGTAGAGGGAAGAGCCCAGACCCAGGCTACAGAATTTGGAGTTGAATTTCGTAGCAATAAGAGCGTTGAAGGCTGAGTTGTAGTCGATAAACAGGAGCCTGATATCAGTGTCTTTGTTCTCGAGGTGTTCCAAGGTTGAGTGCAGGGCCAGGGAGATGATGTCTGCTGTGGACCTGCTGCAGTGATGGGTGAACTATAGTGGATCCAGGTGATGTGTGAATAGAACATAATAAGAACATAAGAAATAGGAGCAGGAGTAGGCCATCTGGCCCTTCGAGCCTGCCCCACCATTCAATAAGATCATGGCTGATCTGTCGTGGCTCAGTTCCACTTTCCCACCCTCTCCCCATAACCCTTAATCCCTTCTCTTATCAAAAACACATCAACCCGCGTCTTAAAAATATTGAGCGAGGCAGCCTCCACCACTTCAATGGGTAGAGAATTCCAGAGATTCACCACCCTTTGAGTGAAGAAGTTCCTCCTCAACTCCGTTCTAAACCTCCCCCCCTTTATCTTGAGGCTGTGCCCCCTAGTCCTACTGTCCTTTCTGAGTGGGAAGAGTCTCTCCACCTCTATCCTATCCATCCCATTCATCATCTTATACGTCTCAATGAGATCTCCCCTCATTCTTCTAAACTCTAACGAGTACAAGCCCAGTTTATTCAGCCTCTCCTCATAGCTCAACCCCCTCAACTCCGGTATCAGCCTAGTAAACCTCCTCTGCACTCCCTCCAGGGCCAAAATATCCTTGCGCAGGTGCGGCGCCCAAAACTGCACACAGTACTCCAGCTGCGGCCTCACCAATGCCCTATACAGCTGCAGCAAGACCTCCCTACTTTTATATTCAATCCCCCTCGCTATGAAGGCCAGCATCCCATTCGCCTTCCTGACCACCTGTTGCACCTGCAAGCTGGATGTGTGAGAGAAAGTGTGTGTGTATGTGAGAGAGAAAGAGAAAGTGTATGTGTGGGTGAGAGATGGAAAGACTGTGTGTGGGGGCTGGGCGCAGAGGGATAGAGAGATTCTGGCTGTGTGTGTGTGTCTGTGTGAGAGAAAGAAGGAATGTGTGTTTGAGAGAGAGAGATCCTTGTTGTGTGTGTGCGTGAACGAGAGAGAGAATGTATGAGAGGGAGAGAGATTGTGTGTGTGTGAGAGAGGGAGAGAGATTGTGTGTGTGAGACAGGGAGAGAGATTTTGTGTGTGGGAGAGGGATAGAGATTCTGTGTGTGTGAGAGGGAGATTGTGTATGTGTGAGAGAGAGATTGTGTGCGTGAGAGGGAGAGAGATTCGGTGTGTGTGAGAGGGAGAGAGACTTTGTGTGTGTGAGAGAGAGATTGAGTGTGTGAGAGAGATTGTGTGTGTGAGAGAGAGAGATTGTGTGTGTGAGAGAGATTGTGTGTGTGAGAGAGAGAGATTGTGTGTGTGAGAGAGATTGTGTGTGTGAGAGAGAGAGATTGTGTGTGTGAGAGAGAGAGAGATTTTGTGTGTGTGAGAGGGAGAGAGATTTTGTGTGTGTGAGAGGGAGAGAGATTTTGTGTGTGTGAGAGGGAGAGAGAGATTGTGTGTGTGAGAGAGGGAGAGAGATTTTATGTGTGTGAGAGGGAGAGATTCTGTGTGTGTGAGAGAGATCCTGTGTTTGTGAGAGAGAGAGAGATTTTGTGTGTGTGAGAGGGAGAGAGATTCTGTGTGTGTGAGAGAGAGATTGTGTGTGTGTGAGAGGGAGAGACATTGTGTGTGTGAGAGAGGGAGAGAGATTTGTGTGTGTGAGAGGGAGAGAGATTCTGGGTGAGTGAGAGTGTGTCTGTGTGGGAGAGAGAAAGAAAGAGTGTGTTTGAGAGAGAGACTCTGGTTGTGTGTGTGAGAGAAAGAGAGGGAGTGAGAGTGGCTGTGTGTATGTAACTGGGCATATGTGTGTGTTTGTCTGTGTAGATGTATCTGTGTGTGTATGAATGTCTGTATGTGCGTGCCTGTGTGTGTATGTATGTATGTGTGTCTGAGTTTTTGTTAGAGCTCTCTCCTCTGTGCGATGGAATAAGTTTAAAACCTCACTGATCACTTGTGAATAAAGTGGTGCAATCCCGCCATCTAGTGGCAGCTGACGGCTACTGACTCACCCCGTGGTCCCATCCAGGAACTAAATTGAACAACATTGTAAAAGGGTTTCCAGCAAGATTTCCAGCAACATTTTCCAGCAACATTTCCAGAAGGATCTCCAGTGGGGCATTCGGCCTCTTATCACCAGCCATTGAACATGAACTCTGTTGCTCATTCCCCATTGGCGATTTTATTTGCAGTTGTTAATAATGTCAGATTAATATCAAATATTTACATTTAGTGCAGTTTTCAGCCGCTCATCCCATTCAGAATGGGAGTCAGTAAACTTTAATTCACTCCATGATTTCTGTGGCAGACATTCTCAGTGTTTATTCCTACACAGTGGAATTTTTTTCCTCATGGATTTTCTTAAAATGTTTCCAAGACAATTGCCTCAATGTTTTCCACTCAATTATTTACCCTAGAAAGAACATTGAAATTAAAACATTCTAAGAACATAAGAAATAGGAGCAGGAGTAGGCCATCTAGCCCTTCGAGCCTGCCCCGCCATTCAATAAGATCATGGCTGATCTGAAGTGGATCAGTTCCACTTTCCCGCTCTCTCCCCTTAATTCCCCTGTCTATCAGAAACCTATCTACCCGTGACTTAAAAATATTTAGCGAGGCAGCCTCCACCACTTCAACGGGCAGAGAATTCCAGAGATTCACCACCCTTTGAGTGAAGAAGTTCCTCCTCAACTCTGATCTAAAACTCCCCCCCCCCCCCCCATATCTTGAGGCTGTGCCCTCTAGTCCTGCTGTCCTTTCTAAGTGGGAAGAATCTCTCTATCTCTACCTTATCCATCCCCTTCATTATCTTATACGTCTCTATAAGATTCCCCTCATCCTTCTAAACTCCAACGAGTACAGATCCAATATATTTAGTCTCTCTTCGTAGTCAACCCCCTCATCTCCGGTATCAGGCTAGTGAACCTCCTCTGCACTCCCTCCAAGGTCAATATATCCTTCCGCAAGTGTGGCGACCAAAACTGCACACAGTACTCCAGCTGTGGCCTCACCAATGCCCTATACAGCTGCAGCAAGACCTCCCTACTTTTATATTCAATCCCCTTCGCTATGAAGGCCAGCATCCCATTCGCCTTCCTGACCACCTGCTGCACCTGCAGACTGGGTTTTTGCGACTCATGCACAAGGACCCCGAGGTCCCTCTGCACCGTCGCCTGCTGCAGTTTTTTGCCCTTTAAATAGTAATCCCTCCTACTATTATTTCTGCCAAAGTGTTCTATGGCACAGATTTCATTTTGACATCTTTCCAGCTTTCACTCCCATATGGGAGGCACGGTAGCACAGTGGTTAGCACTGCTGCCTCACAGCTCCAGGGTCCTGGGTTCGATTCCCGGCTTGGATCACTGTCTGTGTGAAGTTTGCACATTTTCCCCGTGTCTGCGTGGGTTTCCTCCCACAGTCCAAAGAGGTGTAGGTTAGGGGGATTGGCCATGCTAAAAATTGCCCTTGAGATGCGTGGATTGGCTGTGGGGGTGAGGTCTGGGTGGGATTGTGTTCAGTGCAGACTCGATGGGCCAAAGGGCCTCTTCCTGCACTGTAGGCTTCTATGGTTCTGGCTCGTGCTGGAATAGAAGTGAAGATCTGCGTGGTCTACACCAATTGTGGGTCACTTGATCTGCAGTCTTGAAGGTTACAGAGAGAGAGAGAGAGAGGCTGATGAGTGCTCAGAATGAACTACCTCCACTCCCACCCACTGTTTATCTATTAGAACCCCGGATAAAACCCTTCACAGAATTGTCAGGTAAAATTTCTCTTTCAGAATCCAGTAATGACTGATGAAACGGCACAATGGGTTAGCACTGCTGCCTCACGGTGCCAGGGAACCAGGTTCGATTTCCAGCTTGGGTCATCGTCTGTGCAGAGTTTGCACATCCTCCTCGTGTCTGCGTGGGTTTCCTCCGCGTGCTCCAGTTTCCTCCCACACTCCAAAGATGCGCAGGGTAGCTTGATTGGCCATGCTAAATTCTCCCTCGTGTCAGGGGGATTAGCAGACTCAATAAGTAGGGTTACTAAATAAGTTTGGTCACCTTATTTGTGGAAGGAAACATTGACCTTGGAGGGAGTACAGAGAGGGTTCACTAGGCTGATACCGGAGATGAGGGGGTTGGACTATGAGGAGAAATTGAATAGACTGGGTCTGTACTCGTTGGAGTTTAGAAGACTGAGGGGGGATCTTATAGATAATGAATCTTGATCTTATTGAATGGCGGGGCAGGCTCAAAGGGCCAGATGGCCTACTCCTGCTCCTATTTATGGACGAAAAGGGATTGGTTTAGGTTAGTGGGTCATTGTTTTGTAACTGGTCGGCGCAATATCGTGGGCCGAAGGGCCTGTTCTGCGCTGTAATGTTCTATGTTCTATGTTCTATTTTTTAGTTTCTATGTTCTTATGTTCTTATGAAGGGGATGGATAGGGTAGAGGTAGAGAGATTCTTCCCACTTAGAAAGGATAGCAGAACTAGGGGGCACAGCCTCAAAATAAGGGGGCGTGGGGCAGTTTAGAACAGAGTTGAGGAGGAACTTCTTCACTCAAAGGGTGGTGAATCTCTGGAATTCTCTGCCCGTTGAAGTGGTGGAGGCTACCTCGTTGGATATGTTTAAGTCACGGGTAGATAGGTTTCTGATAGACAGGGGAATTAAGGGGAGAGAGCGGGAAAGTGGAACTGATCCACTTCAGATCAGCCATGATCTTATTGAATGGCGGGGCAGGCTCGAAGGGCTAGATGGCCTACTCCTGCTCCTATTTCTTATGTTCTTATGTTAAGGGGATAGGGCCTCTGTGGGATTGTGATTAGTGCAGACTTGATGGGCCAGATGGCCTCTTTCTGCACTGCAGGGTCCTATGATTCTAAACTGGTGGATCGAACCACAATAAACATTACACCTGAATTAATAATTGGAATTTCCATTATCTGGGGAAAAGAGGGTGAAATAAATTTCTGCATAATATTATTAATCACAGGAGAATACATACCCACACCTTTATATTCACACACACACCGGTATCTGCACGCACAAACATAGACAGAAATAACAGCATATAAATACATACAGAACATAGAACAGCGCAGTACAGGCCCTTTGGCCCTCGATGTTGTGCTGACCAGTGGAACCAATCTAATGACCCTCTAACCTAAACTATTCCAATGTTGTCCATACGCCTATCCACTGACCATTTGAACACCCTTAAAGTTGGCAAGTCCACAACTGCTGCAGGCAGGGCATTCCACACCCTTACTACCCTCTGAGTAAAGAACCTACCTCTGACATCCGTCCTATAATTACCACCCCTTAATTTAAAGCTGTGTCCCCTCGTGTTAGCCACCATCATCCGAGGAAAAAGGCTCGCACTGTCCATCCTATCTAACCCTCTGATCACCTTGTATGCCTCAATTAGGTCACCTCTTAACCTTCTTCTCTGTAACGAAAATACCCTCAAGTCCCTCAGTCTTTCCTCATAAGACCTTCCCATCATACCAGGCAATACTCAGGTATACCTCCTCTGCACCCTTTCCAATGCCTCCACATCTTTCTTATAATGTGGCGACCAGAACTGTACGCAATACTCCAAGTGCGGCCGCACAGATACACAGAAACATAGACTCAATCACATACACAGACATACCAGCTCATAGACACACATACAAACATGAACGGTACACACTTACAGAGATGCACAGACACACACAGACTGGCTCACTCACATGCTCTGATACACACAAGCACCACACAATCAGGTAGCTTTGGACTGATAAATTGTAATAAGTCAAAACAGCAGGTTAAAGTGCAAGAAGTCCACCTCATCTGATGAAGGAGCGGCGCTCCGAAAGATCATGATTCCAAAAAAACCTGTTAAACTTTAACCTGGTGTTGTGAGCCTTGTTACTGTGCATGCGTGCACACACACACATTCACACACACACATGCATGCAAATTCACACACAGACACAAGACTGATGGAGGCACATCGATATTTACAAATATACATACTCTGGAAGAACAGTGAGAAGGGATGGAATACAGAGTATGGCTGCCGGTACACAGTGAATGGTTCTTGTTGTGCAAATGGGTATAAATTTGGAAGGGACACAGTGGTTAGCACTACTGCCTCAAGCACCAGGGACCCAGGTTCCATTCTAGCCTCAAGTCACTCTCTGTGTGGAGCTTGTACATTCTCCCCATGTCTGCATGGGTTTCCTCCGGGTGCTCCGGTTTCCTCCCACAGTCCAAAGATGTGTAGGTTAGGGTGGATTGGCCGTGCTAAATTGTCCCTTGTTGTCCAACGATGTGTAGGTTAGGGTGGATTGGCCGTGCTAAATTGCCCCTTAGTGTCCAAAGATGTGTAGGTTAGGGGGGATTGGCCGTGCTAAATTGTCCCTTAGTGTCCAAAGATGTGTAGGTTAGGGTGGTTTGGCCGTGCTAAATTGTCCCTTAGTGTTCCAAAGATGTGTAGGTTAGGGTGGATTGGCCGTGCTAAATTGTCCCTTAGTGTCCAAAGATGTGTAGGTTAGGGTGGATTGGCCATGCTAAATTGTCCCTTAGTGTCCAAAGATGTGCAGGTTAGGGGGGATTGGCCGTGCTAAATTGTCCCTTAGTGTCCAAAGATGTGTAGGTTAGGGTGGATTGGCCATGCTAAATTGTCCCTTAGTGTCCAAAGATGTGTAGGTTAGGGTGGATTGGCCGTGCTAAATTGTCCCTTAGTGTCCAAAGATGTGTAGGTTAGGGGGGATTGGCCGTGCTAAATTGTCCCTTAGTGTCCCAAAGATGTGTAGGTTAGGGGGGATAGCCCATGTGCCTCCCAGTCGGCAACCCAAGATGGCCGCCGTCTCCACTGGCAACCCAAGATGGCCGCCGATCCGTTTCCGCCCGTCAATCCAAGATGTCCGCTGATCCGTTTCCGCCCGTCAATCCAAGATGGCCGCCGCCGTCGTCTCCCCTGGCAACCCAACATGGCCGCCTCCCGTCTCCGCTGGCAACCCAAAATGGCCACCCCACCGTCTCTCACACACTGGGGACAATAGCAAGATGGCCGCCGGGCCGAGGTTAAAGGTGAGCGCGCAGGCGCGGTAAGGTCTCCTTGCCGCCCATTGTGGTTGAGATGGTGCAGCTAACATCCCAGTTTCAACGGGGGAAGAAGATGCAATGATGTCCTCCACTGTTCACATTTCTGCACATTAATCATTCCATAGATTTTAAGGTGATTACTGGCCGTAACTTTTCTGTTTTAGCTTCAGGCATGATACCAGAGGACTGTGGGATCACAAACATTATGCCCTCACTCAGACAAAAATTGGGGGAGTTATCCCACTAATTACTGACCAGTGGGTGATCATTCAATTCATAGAATCATGGACTCATAGAATCCCTACAGTGCAGAAGGAGGCCATTCGGCCCATTAACCCTGTGCCAACAATCCCACCCAGCCCTATCCCCACAACCCTGTGTACTTCTGAAAGAAATGGCGGAGGTTATAGTGGATGCCTTGGTGGTTATTTTCCAGACGTCGCTGGATTCCGGGTAAGTGCCGGAAGATTGGAAAACGGCTAATGTTACGCCGTTGTTGAAGAAGGGTGCCAGGCAAAAGGCGTGGAATTATAGGCCAGTTAGTTTAACGTCTGTGGTAGGTAAAATGTTAGAATCTGTCATGAAGGAGGAAATTGCGAGGCATCTTGAAGGGAATTGCTTGATAGGGCGCACGCAACATGGTTTCATTAAAGGGAAGTCGTGTCTGACAAATTTACTGGAGTTCTATGAGGATGTGTCTAGGACAGTGGATAGAGGAGAGCCGGTGGATATGGTCTTTCTGGATTTTCAGATGGCGTTTGACAAGGTACCTCACAAGAGGTTATTGCAGAAGGTCAGGGGACATGGAGTTAGGGGTAGGGTGTTAGCGTGGATAGAGGATTGGTTGTCAAATAGGAGGTAGAGAGTGGGGGTCCATGGGTGCTATTCGGATTGGCGGTTGGTGACTAGTGGGGTGCCCCAGGGGTCGATGCTGGGGCCTCAGCTATTTACCATTTATATAGATGATCTAGAGGAGGGAACCGAGTGCAGGGTGGCGAAATTTGCTGATGACACCAAGATTGGGGGAAAGGCAAATTGTGCAGAGGGTGTAGAGAGTCTGCAGAAGGATCTAGACAGGCTGGGCGAATGGGCCAGGAAATGGCAAATGGAATTTAATGTTGGCAAGTGTGAGGTGGTCCACTTTGGTAGGAAGAATGGTAGGAAGGACTATTACTTACGTGGCGAAAAACTGCAGCAGGCGACGGTGCAGAGGGACCTCGGGGTCCTTGTGCATGAGTCGCAAAAACCCAGCTTGCAGGTGCAGCAGGTGGTCAGGAAGGCGAATGGGATGCTGGCCTTCATAGTGAGGGGGATTGAATATAAAAGTAGGGAGGTCTTGCTGCAGCTGTATAGGGCATTGGTGAGGCCGCAGCTGGAGTACTGTGTGCAGTTTTGGGCGCCGCACCTGCGCAAGGATGTTTTGGCCCTGGAGGGAGTGCAGAGGAGGTTTACTCGGCTGATACCGGAGTTGAGGGGATTGAGCTATGAGGAGAGGCTGAATAAACTAGGCTTGTACTCGTTAGAGTTTAGAAGAATGAGGGGAGATCTCATTGAGACGTATAAGATGATGAATGGGATGGATAGGATAGAGGTGGAGAGACTCTTCCCGCTCAGAAAGGACAGTAGGACTAGGGGGCACAGCCTCAAGATAAAGGGGGGGGGGCGGTTTAGAACGGAGTTGAGGAGGAACTTCTTCACTCAAAGGGTGGTGAATCTCTGGAATTCTCTGCCCGTTGAAGTGGTGGAGGCTGCCTCGCTAAATATTTTTAAGAAGCGGGTTGATGGGTTTTTGATAAGAGAGGGGATTAAGGGTTATGGGAAGAGGGCGGGAAGGTGGAACTGAGCATCGACAGATCAACCATGATCTTATTGAATGGTGGGGCAGGCTCGAAGGGCCAGATGGCCTACTCCTGCTCCTATTTCTTATGTTCTTATATTCTTATGTTCTTATTCTGCTAATCCCCGCAGAAGTGGCAAAGAGACTTCACTGAGGAGTCAAATAGATTTACTTAAATGTAGATACACAGACCTTTCCTAACTGCCAACAAAATACAGGTGAGGTCATTCATCAGTTTCAAAATTCAATTGGTGGTCTTTTTAAATTTGAAGTAGTATTAACATGAATAAAGATTGTAACATTCTAGGTGAAGTGCAGTAACACATTCTTAAAGGTTTTGAATATGAAACCCTTCCAATTAAAAAACTTTTAAGGTGCAGATTTTTAATTACTAACACTAGAGTCCTCAGTTGTATTTGACCTACTAGGTATGGATAACTAGTATTTATGGATCACGTAGAATTTATTAAAGGAGATTTTGCATATAAAGTAAAGTTTATTTATTTGTGTCATAAAAAGAGAGGTCTTTCTGCTGCTGTATAGGGCATTGGTGAGGCCGCAGCTGGAGTACTGTGTGCAGTTTTGGGCGCCGTACTTACGCAAGGATATTTTGGCCTTGGAGGGAGTACAGAGGAGGTTTAGAACAAAGAACAAAGAACAGCACAGTACAGGAAACAGGCCCTTCGGCCCAACGAGCCCGCGCCGCCGTCCCATTGTCAGTGACCTAATCATGATTTTAGTCTATGCCTAATGTGTGAGGATCAGGGAGGTCCAATATAGGGACAATTTGTTACCCAATCAATCAGCCTAAAAGCACGTTTACTAGGCTGATGCCGGAGTTGAGGGGGTTGAGCTATAAGGAGAGGCTGAATGAACTAGGCTTGTACTCGTTAGAGTTTAGAAGAATGAGGGGAGATCTCATTGAGACGTATAAGATGATGAATGGGATGGATAGGATAGAGGTGGAGAGGCTCTTCCCGCTCAGAAAGGACAGTAGGACTAGGGGGCACAGCCTCAAGATAAAGGGGGGGCAGTTTAGAACGGAGTTGAGGAAGAACTTCTTCACTCAAAGGGTGGTGAATCTCTGGAATTCTCTACCCGTTGAAGTGGTGGAGGCTGCCTCGCTAAATATTTTTCAGACGCGGGTTGATGGGTTTTTGATAAGCGAGGGGATTAAGGGTTATGGGGAGAGGGCGGGAATGTGGAACTGAGCCACGACAGATCAGCCATGATCTTATTGAATGGCGGGGCAGGCTCGAAGGGCTGGATGGCCTACTCCTGCTCCTATTTCTTATGATCTTATGATCACTGCACCCATACAGTGCGTGGAGGAACTAAGAACAAAGAAAATTACAACGCAGGAACAGGCTCTTTGACTCTCCAAACCTGCACCGACCATGCCACCCAACTTAACTAAAACCCTGTACCTTTCCAGGAACCGTATTCACGGATTTATTCAGATGGCCCTTAAAACTCACTATTGTATCTGCTTCCACTACTTCCCCAGCCATGAGTTTGAGACACCCACCCCCCTCTGTGTAAAAACTTGCCTTGTACATCTCCTTTAAACCTTGCCCGTCACACCTTAAGCCTGTGCCCCCTAGTAATTGACTCTTCCACCCTAGGGAAAAGCTTCTGACTATCCGCTCTGCCCCTCATAACCTTGTAGATTTTTATAAGGTCGCCCCTCAACTTCCGTCGTTCCAGTGAGAACAAACCAAGTTACTCTGACCTCTCATAGCTGATGCCCTCCATGCCTGGCAACAGCCTAGCAAATCTTTTCTGTACCCTCTCCAAAGCCTCCACATCCTTCTGGTAGTGTGGCGACCAGAATTGAACACTATATTCCAAGTGCAGCCTAACTAAGATTCTATAAAGCATCAACATGACATGCCAAGAGCGGGAAGAATCTCTCTACCTCTACCCCATCCAACCCTTTCATTATCTTACACGTCTCTATAAGATCCCCCCTCATCCTTCTAACTCCAACGAGTACAGACCCAGTCTATTTAGTTTCTCTTCATAGTCCAACCCCCTCATCTCCGGTATCAGCCTAGTGAACCTCCTCTGCATTCCCTCCAAGGCCAAAATATCCTTCCGCAAGTGCGGCGACCAAAACTGCACACAGTACTCCAGCTGCGGCCTCACCAATGCCCTATACAGCTGCAGCAAGACCTCCCTACTTTTATATTCAATCCCCCTCGCTATAAAGGCCAGCATCCCATTCGCCTTCCCGACCACCTGCTGCACCTGCAAGCTGGGTTTTTGCAACTCGTGCACAAGGACCCCCAGGTCCCTCTGCACCGTAACACGCTGCAGCTTTTCGCCCTTTAAATAGTAATCCCTCCTACTATTATTTCTACCAAAGTGGATAACCTCACACTTCATAACATTGTACTCCAGTTCTGGTTGGCATTAAAGAGTGTAATTAGGGTACACAGAGGGTGCAATGGAAATTGGTCAGGACTTTGGCTCTATTCTGTCTCCACAGAAGCTGTCAAAGATTTTCCAGCGTTTTTGGATTCCAGAATCCACAGTATTTTGCTTTCATTTCATCAGAATCTTGCTGGAGTGTTCTGGCTATGTTCTGATTAACAAAATGATGGAGGACATAGATAGGAAGGAACTTTTCCCCCTTAGTGTAGGGGTCAATAACCAGGGGGCTGAGATTTAAGGTCAGGGACAGGAGGAGATTTTGAGGCCTATTCATCCAGTGGGTGGTGGGAATCTGGAACTCACTGCCTGAAGGGCTGGTAGAGGTGGGAACCCTCGTAATATTTAAGAAGCGTTTAGATGGGCAATTGTAGCGTACAAGGCAACGGACCAAATGCTGGCAAATGGGATTGGACTTGGATGCTCCCCAAGAGAATGCAAAAGCAAGGAATGTACCACTGAAGCTTTATAAGGCTCCAGTCAGAGCACAGTTAGGGTGGCACGGTGGGTTGGCACTGCTGCCTCACAGTGCCAGGGATCCGGGCTCGATTCCCGGCTTGGCTCACTGTCTGTCCGCACGTCCTCCCCGTGTCTGTGGGGGTTTTCTCCGGGTGCTCCGGTTCCCTCCCACCGCCCAGAGATGTGCGGGTAAGGTGAGCTGGCCATTGTAAATTGAACCTAGTGTCACAGGCAGTAAACAAAGAGCAAAACAGCCCAGGAAACAGGCCCAACGAGCCCGCGCCGCCATTTTAACATTACGAGTCCCCCCTCCACCCATGACCTTTCTCTATGCTTATGGAATTCCACATTGAGGGAAGACTAATTTAGGGACAATTTCTTACACCAATCAGCCTAATAGCACATCTTTGGGGTGTGGCATGTGGGGTTATGGGGGTAGGGTTGTGGTGGGTGCACTCTCGATGGGCCAAATGGCCTCCTTCTGCACTGTAGCGATTCTATGAATATTGAGCGATTTTGGTCCCTGTATCTAAAGAAGGACTAGGCGCAGATCCAGAGGTGGGTCACGAAAATGACCCTGGCAGAGAGAGACTTCACTGAGGCGGAAGAATTCAGCGCAATCACCCTGACGGAAACCAAAAAACACTGGAAGATCTCAGCAGGTCCGGCAGTATCTGTAAGGAGAGAAAAGAGCTGAGGGGAGATCTCATTGAGACGTATAAGATGATGAATGGGATGGATAGGATAGAGGTGGAGAGACTGTTCCCGCTCAAAAAAGACAGTAGGACTAGGGGGCACAGCCTCAAGATAAAGGGGGGGCGGTTTAGAACAGAGTTGAGGAGGAACTTCTTCACTCAAAGGGTGGTGAATCTCTGGAATTCTCTGCCCGTTGAAGTGGTGGAGGCTGCCTCGCTAAATATTTTTAAGAAACGGGTTGATGGGTTTTTGATAAGAGAGGGGATTAAGGGTTATGGGGAGAGGGCGGGAATGTGGAGCTGAGTCACGACAGATCAGCCATGATCTTATTGAATGGCGGGGCAGGCTCGAAGGGCCAGATGGCCTACTCCTGCTCCTATTTCTTATGTTCTTATGTTCTTTGTCTACGCCAATTGGGGAAGATTGAGGGAAGACTAATTTAGGGACAATTTGTTACACCAATCAACCTAATAGCACATCTTTGGGGGGTGCATGTGGGGTTATGGGGGTAGGTCCTGGGTGGGGTTGTGGTGGGTGCACTCTCGATGGGCCAAATGGCCTCCTTCTGCGCTGTAGCGATTCTATGAATATTGAGCGATTTTGGTCCCTGCATCTAAAGAAGGACTAGGCGCAGATCCAGAGGTGGGTCACGAAAATGACCCTGGCAGAGAGAGACTTCACTGAGGCGGAAGAATTCAGCGCAATCACCCCGACGGAAACCAAAAAACACTGGAAGATCTCAGCAGGTCCGGCAGTTTCTGTAAGGAGAGAAAAGAGCTGACGTTTCGAGTCCAGGTGACCCTTTGTCACAGAAAGCTGGAGGTATTTACACCGCGGGCTGAGGGAATGAAATTTGAGTCACAGTTGCAGAAACCATGGAGAAAGGTTGCTAATGGCGGCCCCCCGGGAGAGAATAAAGGGGGTGAACGGCCAAACAGCAGAGTAGCTTGTGACAGACAAAGATCTTTGGTGTGGGGGAGAGGGGAGGGGTGGGACAGAGGTAACATTTAGAAAAGGAGGACAGAAGCGGAGAGGGCATAAAGTAAGAGGTTGGAGTACTGTGCACAGTTCTGGTCGCCTCACTATAGGAAAGACGTAGAAGCTATTGAAAGGGTGCAGAGGAGATTTACAAGGATGTTGCCTGGACTGGGAGGCATGCCTTATGAAGATAGGTTGAGGGAGCTGGGACTCTTTTCCCTGGAGAGGCGAAGGTTGAGAGGCGACCTGATAGAAGTTTATAAAATGTTGAGAGGAATAGATAGGGTGGACTCTCAGAGGCTATTTCCCCAGGTTGAAATGGTCGCTACGAGAGGACACAGATTTAAGGTGCGGGGAGGGAAGTACAGAGGTGATGTCAGGGGTAAGTTTTTCACTCAGAGGGTAGTGAGTGATTGGAATCGGCTGCCGTCGTCGGTGGTGGAGGCGAACTCGCTGGGGTCTTTTAAAAGACTTCTGGATGAGTATATGGGGTTTAATGGGATTGGGGGTTATAGATAGGTCTATAGATTGGTGGGTATTGATGTGATCGACGCAACTTGTAGGCCGAAGGGCCTGTTTGTGCTATAGTGTTCTATGTTCTATGTTCTATGAAAGAGTGAGGCATCTGTGGGGAGAGAGTAGAGCCAAAATCCTGGCCAATCTCCTCTAATGTAATCACACCTTTCCTGTAGTGTGGTGACCAGAACTGCACACACCACTCCAGCTGTGGAATCCATTGCCATAGCAGGCTATGGAGGCCAGATCATTGAGTCTATTTAAGGCAGAGATAGATAGGTTCCTGATTCGTAAAAGAATCAAAGATTCTACTTCTTGTCGAGTCAAAGTGTGAGATCATCCACCACCCGACTCAATAATAGCTTCTTCCCTGCTGCCATCGAGCATTTGAATTTGCTCACCTTTCCATTAAGTTGATCTTTCTCTACGCCCTAACTATCAGTGCAGTTTACGGTTGAAGTTTATTTATTCGTGTCACAAGTGCATTAACACTGCAATGAAGTTACTGTGAAAACCTCCAATCCAGCGCCTGTTCGGGTACACGGAGGGAGAATTTGGCATGGCCAATGCACTTAATTAACCAGCACATCTTTCGGACTGTGGGAGGAAATCGGAGCATTCGGTTAATGGCCGCCATCTTGATAAGGGGGGGGAAGTGCAGCAGCAGGGAGCATGCACAGTCATCCCAGCCAAGGTTTGACACTAAGTGGCCCTTCAGCCCATCCTGCTTCCACCACCCATAAGATATAGGTGTAGGATTAGGCCTATCCTACGTGCAGACTCCACACAGACCATGACCAATGGCGAGAATCCAACCCGGGTCCCTGGCGCTGTGAAGCAGCAGTGCTAAACACTGTGCCACTGTGTCATCCCAAAATGGACTGAGGCACCACTGAGATACATTATATATTGCACTCTCTCATTTCCTTAGAACATAGAACACTACAGCACAAACAGGCCCTTCGGCCCACAAGTTGCACCGATCATATCCCTACCTACCAGGCCATAGACCTATCTATAACTCCCAATCCCATTAAATCCCATATACTCATCCAGAAGTCTTTTAAAAGACCCCAGCGAGTTCACCTCTACCACCACCGACGGCAGCCGATTCCACTGGCTCACTACCCTCTGAGTGAAAAACTTACCCCTGACATCTCCTCTGTAACTACTCCTCAGCACCTTAAATCCTGTGTCCTCTCGTAGCGACCATTTCAGCCCTGGGAAAATAGCCTCCGAGAATCCACCCGATCTATTCCTCTCAATATTTTATAAATCTCTATCAGGTCGCCTCTCAACCTTCGCCTCTCTAGGGAAAAGAGTCCCAGCTCCCTCAACCTATCTTCATAAGGCATGCCTCCCAATCCAGGCAACATCCTTGTAAATCTCCTCTGCACCCTTTCAATAGCTTCTACATCTTTCCTATAGTGAGGCGACCAGAACTGCGCACAGTACTCCAAGTGGGGCCTGACAAGGGTCTTATAAAGTTGTAGTTTCCTTCTCCCCTTCTTACTCTATGAATGGTATGTTTTGTCTGTATAGCGAGTAAGAAACAATACTTTTCACTGTACCCCAATACATGTGGTAATAATAAATCAAATCCAACCTACGTACTCTCTGAACAGTATGCTTTCATCTGTATAGGGCACATGAAACAATACTCTTCAGTGTATCCCAATACGTGACAATAATAAATCAAATCTATGGACTGTATGAACGGTATGCTTTGTCTGTATAGCGCACAAGAACAATACTCTTCACTGTATCCCAATACATGTGACAATAATAAATCAAATCAAACCTAAGGACTCTCTGAACAATATGGTTTTACTCTGCAAAGGGCGCAAGAAACAAAACTCTTCACTATCCCAGTACATGTCACAAGATTAAATCAAATCAAATGACTCCATGAACAGTATGTTTGGTCTGTGAAATGCACAAGAAACAATACATTTCACTGTATTCCAATACATGTGACAATAATAAATCAAATAAAAAGGCAGAAGAATGGGGTTGAGAATCATATGATCAGTGATTGAATGTTGGAGCAGTGTGGATGGGTGGATAGGCCCAATTCTGCACCTATACCTATGGCCAGCAGCAGTACGATGGGCTGAAGGGCCACTTTGTCTCAAACAATCCCATTGCTGCCTTGGGTAGGATCACCGCGCATGCGCCCTGCTCCCCTCTAACAAGATGGCGGCCGTTAATCCGCGTCGGGCGACCGGACAAATCCGGACGTTCCCCGGCCCGTTCGCGGCAAACACCAGAGCGAAACCCTGTTCTCGGGGCCCAGGCTTGTCTTCATATCCATCACCTCCCTCTTTCCGGGGCCACTCGGCCCCGCTCCGATCCTGCTCACCCGGCATTTTCAGCCCCCAGCATTGCGCATGCGCTAAGCTGCTCACCCGCACCCGCCCCGCATTTCGATTGGTTGGAGGACTGGCTAGTTCCCTTGGTCCTCCAGTCCCGCCCTCTTCCTTTCTATTGGTTCGTGCTTTCCGTCAATCAGCCGGGCATTGTGACGTCCGCCACGCCCTCAGGCTGCTTGCTGACGCTTGCAGCAGCTTCTGGTTGGGAAGAGATAGTATGGACATGGTGGGCTGAATGGACTCCTGTGTTGTAACTTTTTTACAGTTCTTCAACTGCAGAGTGCCAAAAATGAGCGATGGGTTTATAGTTGGAAAATAATTTACTGTTAGAACAATCTTTTTGTTATATAACAATGTTTTATAGCGTGTCTTTAGATGTTATAAAATTTATTTGTTCATTACAAGTTAGGCTTACATTAAGTTACTGTGAAATTCCCCTAGTCAACATAGTTCTGAGCAATGCACCTAACCAGCACGTCTTTCAGACTGTGGGAGGAAATCGGAGCACCCGGAGGAAACCCATGCAGACACGGGGAGAATGTGCAGACTCCACACAGACAGTGACCCAAACTGGAATCAAACCCAGGTCCCTGGCACTGTGAAGCAGCAGTGCTAACCACTGTGCTACCATTCCACATACAACTTTATATGAATAAAGTTAAGGCTGATTGATTTAAGGCACAGATTACCAGAGCAGTCATATTGGAACTGTATAGAACTTTGATGAGACCACAGCTAGAGTACTCTATGGAATTCTGGTCACCCCATTATAGGAAAGCTGTGATTGCACTGGAGGGGATGCAGAGGAGATTCACCAGGATGCTGCCTGGGGTGGAACACTGAAGTTATGAAGAGAGGTTGGATAGGCTTGGGTTGTTTTTCATTGGAGCAGAGAAGACTGAGGGGCGACCTGAGCGAGGTGTCCTTGTTATTGTTGAAGGAAGATTTAAAGAATAAGTTTAGAGGGAATAATATCATTGGTTTCGGTGCCTGTATAACAATTTATATTCTTAGATACCAGTATAACAATTTATATCGATAGGGATTGATATTATAGAATAAATGTGTACGGATTTATTACTGTACGATCACAAAGGGCAAACATATCAGCTCCAGCATGTTAAACAGAAGTCCAGAATATTAAAAGAGACAACATGGATACTAGCTGGGTTAGCCACATTCCTGAACGCAATTAGCTGGGATAATCATAAGCTTGTGTACAACAGCAGGGACAGCTACCACAGATAGAAGGAGTGGTTCGCAGAGATACAGGCAGCTGGTGCCAGCATGATGGCCCAAGGTCACTGGATGGTAAACAGAACAAGGGGGAATTGTGAGATATGGATTGTGTGCCTTGGCCAATGTCGCTCTGAATGCAGCATGATGGGAAATACAGTGGCCAAATTCTTTTGAGTGCAATGTTATCCGTTTTTGGATACACAAAAACAAGTTTAATGGTGAGCCTGCTACTTAAGGGAGCAAATTCATACAGGGTTAGCGAGGCTGGAGCAATCTCTCAGGTCCACAGGATTGTAAGCTCAAGATGAGAGAAAAAGAAGATAGCATTAATAAGGTACCATGAACAGTGTCCATCAGATCACGAGCCAATCATGCACAAGCCCACCTTACAAAGAACAACACAGCACAGGAAACAGGCCCTTCGGCCCAACGAGCCCGCGCCGCCATTTTAACATTATGAGTGCCCTCTTCTACCCGTGACCTTTGTCTATGCCGATTGGGGAAGATTGAGGGAAGACTAATTTAGGGACAATTTGTTACACCAATCAACCTAATAGCACATCTTTGGGGGCTGCATGTGGGGTTATGGGGGTAGGTCCTGGGTGGGGTTGTGGTGGGTGCACTCTCGATGGGCCAAATGGCCTCCTTCTGCACTGTAGCGATTCTATGAATATTGAGCGATTTTGGTCCCTGCATCTAAAGAAGGACTAGGCGCAGATCCAGAGGTGGGTCACGAAAATGACCCTGGCAGAGAGAGACTTCACTGAGGCGGAAGAAGTCAGCGCAATCACCCCGACAGAAACCAAAAAACACTGGAAGATCTCAGCAGGTCCGGCAGTATCTGCAAGGAGAGAAAAGAGCTGACGTTTCGAGTCCAGGTGACCCTTTGTCACAGAAAGCTGGAGGTATTTACACCGCGGGCTGAGGGAATGAAATTTGAGTCACAGCTGCAGAAACCATAGAGAAAGGTTGCTAATGGCGGCCCCCCGGGAGAGAATAAAGGGGGTGAACGGCCAAACGGCAGAGTAGTTTGTGACAGACAAAGATCTTTGGTGTGGGGGAGAAGGGAGGGGTGGGACAGAGGTAACATTTAGAAAAGGAGGACAGAAGCGGAGAGGGCATAAAGTAAGAGGTTGGAGTACTGTGCACAGTTCTGGTCGCCTCACTATAGGAAAGACGTAGAAGCTATTGAAAGGGTGCAGAGGAGATTTACAAGGATGTTGCCTGGACTGGGAGGCATGCCTTATGAAGATAGGTTGAGGGAGCTGGGACTCTTTTCCCTAGAGAGGCGAAGGTTGAGAGTATAGAAGTTTATAAAATGTTGAGAGGAATAGATAGGGTGGACTCTCAGAGGCTATTTCCCCGGGTTGAAATGGTCGCTACGAGAGGACACAGATTTAAGGTGCGGGGAGGGAAGTACAGAGGTGATGTTAGGGGTAAGTTTTTCACTCAGAGGGTGGTGAGTGAATGGAATCGGCTGCCGTCATCGGTGGTGGAGGCGAACTCGCTGGGGTCTTTTAAAAGACTTCTGGATGAGTATATGGGGTTTAATGGGATTGGGGGTTATAGATAGGTCTATAGATTGGTGGGTATTGATGTGATCGACGCAACTTGTGGGCCGAAGGGCCTGTTTGTGCTATAGTGTTCTATGTTCTATGAAAGAGTGAGGCATCTGTGGGGAGAGAGTCGAGCCAAAATCCTGGCCAATCTCCTCTAATGTAATCACACCTTTCCTGTAGTGTGGTGACCAGAACTGCACACACCACTCCAGCTGTGGAATCCATTGCCATAGCAGGCTATGGAGGCCAGATCATTGAGTCTATTTAAGGCAGAGATAGATAGGTTCCTGATTCGTAAAGGAATCAAAGATTCTGGAGACTTCCACCTACTTCTTGTCGAGTCAAAGTGTGAGATCATCCACCACCCGACTCAATAATAGCTTCTTCCCTGCTGCCATCGAGCATTTGAATTTGCTCACCTTTCCATTAAGTTGATCTTTCTCTACGCCCTAACTATCAGTGCAGTTTACGGTTGAAGTTTATTTATTCGTGTCACAAGTGCATTAACATTGCAATGAAGTTACTGTGAAAACCTCCAAGCCAGCGCCTGTTCGGGTACACGGAGGGAGAATTTGGCACGGCCAATGCACTTAATTAACCAGCACATCTTTCGGACTGTGGGAGGAAATCGGAGCATTCGGTTAATGGCCGCCATCTTGATAAGGGGGGGGGAAGTGCAGCAGCAGGGGGCATGCACAGTCATCCTGGCCAAGGTTTGACACAAAGTGGCCCTTCAGCCCATCCTGCTTCCGCCACCCATAAGATATAGGTGTAGGATTAGGCCTATCCTACGTGCAGACTCCACACAGACCATGACCAATGGCGAGAATCCAACCCGGGTCCCTGGCACTGTGAAGCAGCAGTGCTAAGCACTGTGCCACTGTGTCATCCCAAAATGGACTGAGGCACCACTGAGATACACTATATATTGCACTCTCTCCTTTCCTTAGAACATAGAACACTACAGCACAAACAGGCCCTTCGGCCCACAAGTTGCACCGATCATATCCCTACCTACCAGGCCATAGAACTATCTATAACTCCCAATCCCATTAAATCCCATATACTCATCCAGAAGTCTTTTAAAAGACCCCAGCGAGTTCGCCTCCACCACCGATGACGGCAGCCGATTCCACTGGCTCACTACCCTCTGAGTGAAAAACTTACCCCTGACATCTCCTCTGTAACTACTCCCCAGCACCTTAAACCCTGTGTCCTCTCATAGCGACCATTTCAGCCCTGGGAAAATAGCCTCCGAGAATCCACCTGATCTATTCCTCTCAATATTTTATAAATCTCTATCAGGTCGCCTCTCAACCTTCATCTCTCCAGGGAGAACAGACCTAGCTCCCTCAACCTATCTTCATAAGGCGTGCCTCCCAATCCAGGCAACATCCTTGTAAATCTCCTCTGCACCTTTTCAGTAGCTTCCACATCCTTCCTGTAGTGAGGCGACCAGAACTGCGCACAGTACTCCAAATGGGGCCTGACAAGGGTCTTATAAAGTTGCAGTTTCCTTCTCCCCTTCTTACTCTATGAATGGTATGTTTTGTCTGTAATAGCGAGTAAGAAACAATACTTTTCACTGTACCCCAATACATGTGGTAATAATAAATCAAACCTACGTACTCTCTGAACAGTATGCTTTCATCTGTATAGGGCACATGAAACAATACTCTTCACTGTATCCCAATACGTGACAATAATAAATCAAATCAAACCTAAGAACTCTCTGAACAGTATGGTTTTATTCTGCAAATGGCGCAAGAAACAAAACTCTTCACTATCCCAGTACATGTCACAAGATTAAATCAAATCAAATGATCCCATGAACAGTATGTTTGGTCTGTGAAATGCACAAGAAACAATACATTTCACTGTATTCCAATAAATGTGACAATAATAAATCAAATAAAAAGGCAGAAGAATGGGCTGAGAATCATATGATCAGTGATTGAATGTTGGAGCAGTGTGGATGAGTGGATAGGCCCAATTCTGCACCTATACCTATGGCCAGCAGCAGTACGATGGGCTGAAGGGCCACTTTGTCTCAAACAATCCCATTGCTGCCTTGGGTAGGATCACCGCGCATGCGCCCTACTGCACTGCTCCCCTCTAACAAGATGGCGGCCGTTAATCCGCGTCGGGCGACCGGACAAATCCGGACGTTTCCCGGCCCGTTCGCGGCAAACACCAGAGCGAAACCCTGTTCTCGGGGCCCAGGCTTGTCTTCATATCCATCACCTCCCTCTTTCCGGGGCCACTCGGCCCCGCTCCGATCCTGCTCACCCGGCATCTTCAGCCCCCAGTACTGCGCATGCGCTAAGGTTCTCACCCGCCCCCGCCCCCGCCCCCGCCCCCGCCCCCGCCCCCGCCCCCGCCCCCGCCCCCGCCCCCGCCCCCGCCCCCGCCCCCGCCCCCGCCCCCGCCCCGCGCCGCCCCGCGCCGCCCCGCCCCGCCCCGCATTTCGATTGGTTGGAGGACTGGCTAGTTCCCTTGGTCCTCCAGTCCCGCCCTCTTCCTTTCTATTGGTTCGTGCTTTCCGTCAATCAGCCGGGCATTGTGACGTCGGCCACGCCCTCAGGCTGCTTGCTGACGCTTGATGTGGGTATGCCGGCGTTGGACTGGCGTAAACACAGTAAAAACTCTGACAACACCAGGTTTTAGTCCAACCGATTTATTTGATAATATTCTCACAAGCTTTCGAGGGGACTGCCTCTTTGTCAAGTGAATGGAGAGTTCACGTGGATTGGATGGATGAGAGAACTCTCCATTCACTTGACAAAGAGGCAGCCCCCTCGAAAGCTTGTGAGAATATTATCAAATAAATCGGTTGGACTAAAACCTGGTGTTGTCAGACTTTTTACATAGTTAAGAAAGCCAGCAAACCCTCTAGAGGGATCTGTGCTCAGACCCCAACTGTTCACATTATTTATTAATGATTTGGAAGAGGGAACTGAATGTATTATCTCCAACTTTGCAGACGATACGGAGTTAGGTGGGAGGGTGAGCTGTGAAGAGGATGCAGAGATGCTTCAGTGTGATTTGGACAGGCTGAGTGTGTGGGCATGTCCATGGCAGATGCAGGATAATGTGGATAAATGTGAGGTTATCCACTTTGGTAGCAATAATAGGAAGACAAATTATTACTTGAAAGGGTGTAAATTGAGAGAGGCGGATATTCAACAAGATCTTGAAGTCCTCATGCATCGGGGGCGGCACGGTAGCACAGTGGTTAGCACTGCTGCTTCACAGCTCCAGGGTCCTGGGTTCGATTCCCGGCTCGGGTCACTGCCTGTGTGGAGTTTGCACATTCTCCTCGTGTCTGCATGGGTTTTCTCCGGGTGCTCCGGTTTCCTCCCACAGTCCAAAAATGTGCGGGTTAGGTTCATTGGCTGTGCTAAAATTGCCCCTTAGTGTCCTGGGATGTGTAGGTTAGAGGGATTAGCAGGTAAAATGTGTAGGGATATGGGGATAGGGTCTGGGTGGGATTGTGTTCGGTGCAGACTCGATGGGCCGAAGGGCCTGTTTCTGCACTGTAGGGTTCTATGTAGAACACTCATATATCAGCACTAAAAGTAAGCGCGCAGGTACGGCAGGCAGTAAAGAAGGTGATAATTATAGGACGGATGTCAGAGGTAGGTTCTTTACTCAGAGGGTAGTAAGGGCGTGGAATGCCCTGCCTGCAGCAGTTGTGGACTCGCCAACTTTAAGGGCGTTCAAATGGTCAGTGGATAGGCATATGGATAACATTGGAATAGTTTAGGTTGGAGGGTCATTAGATTAGTTCCACTGGTCGGCGCAACATCGAGGGCCGAAGGGCCTGCACTGTGCTGTAATGTTCTATGTTCAATGTATGAGGGCCTTCATAGCGAGAGGATTGGAGTATAGGGATAGGGATGTTTTGCTGCAATTGTACAGGACATTGGTGAGGCCACACCTGGAGTATTGTGTGCAGTTTTAGTGTCCTTATCTGGAGAAGGATGTCCTTGTTATTGTTGAAGGAAGATTTAAAGAATAAGTTTAGAGGGAATAATATCACTGGTTTAGGTGCCTGTATAACAATTTATATTCTTAGATACCAGTATAACAACTTATATCGATAGGGATTGATATTATAGAATAAATGTGTACGGATTTATTACTGTACGATCACAAAGGGCAAACATATCAGCTCCAGCATGTTAAACAGAAGTCCAGAATATTAAAAGAGACAACATGGATAGTAGCTGGGTTAGCCACATTCCTGAACGCAATTAGCTGGGATAATCATAAGCTTGTGTACAACAGCAGGGACAGCTACCACAGATAGAAGGAGTGGTTCGCAGAGATACAGGCAGCTGGTGCCAGCATGATGGCCCAAGGTCACTGGATGGTAAACAGAACAAGGGGGAATTGTGAGATATGGATTGTGTGCCTTGGCCAATGTCGCTCTGAATGCAGCATGATGGGAAATACAGTGGCCAAATTCTTTTGAGTGCAATGTTATCCGTTTCTGGATACACGAAAACAAGTTTAATGGTGAGCCTGCTACTTAAGGGAGCAAATTCATACAGGGTTAGCGAGGCTGGAGCAATCTCTCAGATCCACAGGATTGTAAGCTCAAGATGAGAGAAAAAGAAGATAGCATTAATAAGGTACCATGAACGGTGTCCATCAGATCACGAGCCAATCATGCACAAGCCCGCCTTACAAAGAACAACACAGCACAGGAAACAGGCCCTTCGGCCCAACGAGCCTGCGCCGCCATTTTAACATTATGAGTGCCCTCTTCTACCCGTGACCTTTGTCTACGCCGATTGGGGAAGATTGAGGGAAGACTAATTTAGGGACAATTTGTTACACCAATCAACCTAATAGCACATCTTTGGGGGGTGCATGTGGGGTTATGGGGGTAGGTCCTGGGTGGGGTTGTGGTGGGTGCACTCTCGATGGGCCAAATGGCCTCCTTCTGCACTGTAGCGATTCTATGAATATTGAGCGATTTTGGTCCCTGCATCTAAAGAAGGACTAGGCGCAGATCCAGAGGTGGGTCACGAAAATGACCCTGGCAGAGAGAGACTTCACTGAGGCGGAAGAAGTCAGCGCAATCACCCCGACGGAAACCAAAAAACACTGGAAGATCTCAGCAGGTCCGGCAGTATCTGTAAGGAGAGAAAAGAGCTGACGTTTCGAGTCCAGGTGACCCTTTGTCACAGAAAGCTGGAGGTATTTACACCGCGGGCTGAGGGAATGAAATTTGAGTCACAGCTGCAGAAACCATAGAGAAAGGTTGCTAATGGCAGCCCCCCGGGAGAGAATAAAGGGGGTGAACGGCCAAACAGCAGAGTAGCTTGTGACAGACAAAGATCTTTGCTGCGGGGGAGAAGGGAGGGGTGGGACAGAGGTAACATTTAGAAAAGGAGGACAGAAGCGGAGAGGGCATAAAGTAAGAGGTTGGAGTACTGTGCACAGTTCTGGTCGCCTCACTATAGGAAAGAAGTAGAAGCTATTGAAAAGGTGCAGAGGAGATTTACAATGATGTTGTCTGGACTGGGAGGCATGCCTTATGAAGATAGGTTGAGGGAGCTGGGTCTCTTTTCCCTAGAGAGGCGAAGGTTGAGAGGCGACCTGATAGAGGTTTATAAAATGTTGAGAGGAATAGATAGGGTGGACTCTCAGAGGCTATTTCCCCGGGTTGAAATGGTCGCTACGAGAGGACACAGATTTAAGGTGCGGGGAGGGAAGTACAGAGGTGATGTTAGGGGTAAGTTTTTCACTCAGAGGGTAGTGAGTGAATGGAATCGGCTGCCGTCAGTGGTGGTGGAGGCGAACTCGCTGGGGTCTTTTAAGAGACTTCTGGATGAGTATATGGGGTTTAATGGGATTGGGGGTTATAGATAGGTCTATAGATTGGTGGGTATTGATGTGATCGACGCAACTTGTGGGCCGAAGGGCCTGTTTGTGCTATAGTGTTCTATGTTCTATGTTCTATGAAAGAGTGAGGCATCTGTGGGGAGAGAGTAGAGCCAAAATCCTGGCCAATCTCCTCTAATGTAATCACACCTTTCCTGTAGTGTGGTGACCAGAACTGCACACACCACTCCAGCTGTGGAATCCATTGCCATAGCAGGCTATGGAGGCCAGATCATTGAGTCTATTTAAGGCAGAGATAGATAGGTTCCTGATTCGTAAAGGAATCAAAGATTCTGGAGACTTCCACCTACTTCTTGTCGAGTCAAAGTGTGAGATCATCCACCACCCGACTCAATAATAGCTTCTTCCCTGCTGCCATCGAGCATTTGAATTTGCTCACCTTTCCATTGAGTTGATCTTTCTCTACGCCCTAACTATCAGTGCAGTTTACGGTTGAAGTTTATTTATTCGTGTCACAAGTGCATTAACACTGCAATGAAGTTACTGTGAAAACCTCCAAGCCAGCGCCTGTTCGGGTACACTGAGGGAGAATTTGGCACGGCCAATGCACTTAATTAACCAGCACATCTTTCGGACTGTGGGAGGAAATCGGAGCATTCGGTTAGTGGCCGCCATCTTGATAAGGGGGGGGAAGTGCAGCAGCAGGGGGCATGCACAGTCATCCTAGCCAAGGTTTGACACAAAGTGGCCCTTCAGCCCATCCTGCTTCCGCCACCCATAAGATATAGGTGTAGGATTAGGCCTATCCTACGTGCAGACTCCACACAGACCATGACCAATGGCGAGAATCCAACCCGGGTCCCTGGCGCTGTGAAGCAGCAGTGCTAAGCACTGTGCCACCCCAAAATGGACTGAGGCACCACTGAGATACACTATATATTGCACTCTCTCCTTTCCTTAGAACATAGAACACTACAGCACAAACAGGCCCTTCGGCCCACAAGTTGCACCGATCATATCCCTACCTACCAGGCCATAGAAATATCTGTAACTCCCAATCCCATTAAACCCCATATACTCATCCAGAAGTCTCTTAAAAGACCCCAGCGAGTTCGCCTCCACCACCGACGGCAGCTGATTCCACTGGCTCACTACCCTCTGAGTGAAAAACTTACCCCTGACATCTCCTCTGTAACTACTCCCCAGCACCTTAAACCCTGTGTCCTCTCGTAGCAACCATTTCAGCCCTGGGAAATAGACTCCGAGAATCCACCCGATCTATTCCTCTCAATATTTTATAAATCTCTATCAGGTCGCCTCTCAACCTTCGTCTCTCCAGGGAAAAGAGTCCCAGCTCCCTCAACCTATCTTCATAAGGCGTGCCTCCCAATCCAGGCAACATCCTTGTAAATCTCCTCTGCACCCTTTCAATAGCTTCTACGTCTTTCCTATAGTGAGGTGACCAGAACTGCGCACAGTACTCCAAGTGGGGCCTGACAAGGGTCTTATAAAGTTTCAGTTTCCTTCTCCCCTTCTTACTCTATGAATGGTATGTTTTGTCTGTAATAGCGAGTAAGAAACAATACTTTTCACTGTACCCCAATACATGTGGTAATAATAAATCAAACCTACGTACTCTCTGAACAGTATGCTTTCATCTGTATAGGGCACATGAAACAATACTCTTCACTGTATCCCAATACGTGACAATAATAAATCAAATCTATGTACTGTATGAACGGTATGCTTTGTCTGTATAGCGCACAAGAACAATACTCTACACTGTATCCCAATACATGTGACAATAATAAATCAAATCAAACCTAAGGACTCTCTGAACAGTATGGTTTTATTCTGCAAATGGCGCAAGAAACAAAATTCTTCACTATCCCAGTACATGTCACAAGATTAAATCAAATCAAATGACTCCATGAACAGTATGTTTGGTCTGTGAAGTGCACAAGAAACAATACATTTCACTGTATTCCAATACATGTGGCAATAATAAATCAAATAAAAAGGCAGAAGAATGGGGTTGAGAATCATATGATCAGTGATTGAATGTTGGAGCAGTGTGGATGGGTGGATAGGCCCAATTCTGCACCTAGACCTATGGCCAGCAGCAGTACGATGGGCTGAAGGGCCACTTTGTCTCAAACAATCCCATTGCTGCCTTGGCTAGGATCACCACGCATGCGCCCTGCTGCACTGCTCCCCTCTAACAAGATGGCGGCCGTTAATCCGCGTCGGGCGACCGGACAAATCCGGAAGTTTCCCGGCCCGTTCGCGGCAAACACCAGAGCGAAACCCTGTTCTCGGGGCCCAGGCTTGTCTTCATATCCCTCACCTCCCTCTTTCCGGGGCCACTCGGCCCTGCACCGATCCTGCTCACCCGGCATCTTCAGCCCCCAGCAATGCGCATGCGCCAAGGTGCTCAGGGCCCGCGCCCCCCTCCATTTCGATTGGTTGGAGGACTGGCTATTTCCCTTGGTCCTCCAGTCCCGCCCTCTTCCTTTCTATTGGTTCGTGCTTTCCGTCAATCAGCCGGGCATTGTGACGTCGGCCACGCCCTCAGGCTGCTTTGCTGACGCAGCAGCTTCTGGTTAGGACGAGATAGCATTACATGATGGGCTGAATGCACTCCTGTGTTGTAACTTCTTTACAGTTCTTCAACTGCAGAGTGCCAAAAATGAGCGATGGGTGTATAGTTTGAAAATAATTTACTGTTAGAACAATCTTTTTTTTATATAACAATGTTTTATAGCGTGTCTTCAGATGTTATAAAATTTATTTACATAAGAACATAAGAACATAAGAAATAGGAGCAGGAGTAGGCCATCTGGCCCTTCGAGCCTGCCCCGCCATTCAAATAAGATCATGGCTGATCTGTCGTGACTCAGCTCCACCTTCCCGCCCTCTCCCCATAACCCTTAATCCCTTCTCTTATCAAAAACCCATCAACCCGTTTCTTAAAAATATTTAGCGAGGCAGTCTCCACCACTTCAACGGGCAGAGAATTCCAGAGATTCACCACCCTTTGAGTGAAGAAGTTCCTCCTCAACTCTGTTCTAAACCGCCCCCCCTTTATCTTGAGGCTGTGCCCCCTAGTCCTACTGTCTTTTTTGAGCGGGAACAGTCTCTCCAC
The DNA here is from genome assembly GCA_037974335.1 of Prionace glauca. Lineage (NCBI taxonomy): Eukaryota > Metazoa > Chordata > Chondrichthyes > Carcharhiniformes > Carcharhinidae > Prionace > Prionace glauca. The sequence goes on along the minus strand of CM075761.1, from coordinate 10,295,683 downwards.
CTCTATCCTATCCATCCCATTCATCATCTTATACGTCTCAATGAGATCTCCCCTCATTCTTCTAAACTCTAACGAGTACAAGCCTAGTTTGTTCAGCCTCTCCTCATAGCTCAATCCCCTCAACTCCGGTATCAGCCGAGTAAACCTCCTCTGCACTCCCTCCAGGGCCAAAACATCCTTGCGCAGGTGCGGCGCCCAAAACTGCACACAGTACTCCAGCTGCGGCCTCACCAATGCCCTATACAGCTGCAGCAAGACCTCCCTACTTTTATATTCAATCCCCTTCGTTCGTTACAAGTTAGGCTTACATTAAGTTACTGTGAAATTCCCCTAGTCAACATAGTCCAGCACCTGTTCTGAGCAGTGCACCTAACCAGCACGTCTTTCAGACTGTGGGAGGAAATCGGAGCACCCGGAGGAAACCCATGCAGACACGGGGAGAATGTGCAGACTCCACACAGACAGTGACCCAAACTGGAATCAAACCCAGGTCCCTGGCACTGTGAAGCAGCAGTGCTAACCACTGTGCTACCATTCCACATACAACTTTATATGAATAAAGTTAAGGCTGATTGATTTAAGGCACAGATTACCAGAGCAGTCATATTGGAACTGTATAGAACTTTGATGAGACCACAGCTAGAGTACTCTATGGAATTCTGGTCACCCCATTATAGGAAAGCTGTGATTGCACTGGAGGGGATGCAGAGGAGATTCACCAGGATGCTGCCTGGGGTGGAACACTGAAGTTATGAAGAGAGGTTGGATAGGCTTGGGTTGTTTTTCATTGGAGCAGAGAAGACTGAGGGGCGACCTGAGCGAGGTGTCCTTGTTATTGTTGAAGGAAGATTTAAAGAATAAGTTTAGAGGGAATAATATCATTGGTTTCGGTGCCTGTATAACAATTTATATTCTTAGATACCAGTATAACAAGTTATATCGATAGGGATTGATATTATAGAATAAATGTGTACGGATTTATTACTGTACGATCACAAAGGGCAAACATATCAGCTCCAGCATGTTAAACAGAAGTCCAGAATATTAAAAGAGACAACATGGATACTAGCTGGGTTAGCCACATTCCTGAACGCAATTAGCTGGGATAATCATAAGCTTGTGTACAACATCAGGGACAGCTACCACAGATAGAAGGAGTGGTTCGCAGAGATACAGGCAGCTGGTGCCAGCATGATGGCCCAAGGTCACTGGATGGTAAACAGAACAAGGGGGAATTGTGAGATATGGATTGTGTGCCTTGGCCAATGTCGCTCTGAATGCAGCATGATGGGAAATACAGTGGCCAAATTCTTTTGAGTGCAATGTTATCCATTTCTGGATACACGAAAACAAGTTTAATGGTGAGCCTGCTACTTAAGGGAGCAAATTCATACAGGGTTAGCGAGGCTGGAGCAATCTCTCAGGTCCACAGGATTGTAAGCTCAAGATGAGAGAAAAAGAAGATAGCATTAATAAGGTACCATGAACGGTGTCCATCAGATCACGAGCCAATCATGCACAAGCCCACCTTACAAAGAACAACACAGCACAGGAAACAGGCCCTTCGGCCCAACGAGCCCGCGCCGCCATTTTAACATTATGAGTGCCCTCTTCTACCCGTGACCTTTGTCTATGCCAAATGGGGAAGATTGAGGGAAGACTAATTTAGGGACAATTTGTTACACCAATCAACCTAATAGCACATCTTTGGGGGGTGCATGTGGGGTTATGGGGGTAGGTCCTGGGTGGGGTTGTGGTGGGTGCACTCTTGATGGGCCAAATGGCCTCCTTCTGCACTGTAGCGATTCTATGAATATTGAGCGATTTTGGTCCCTGCATCTAAAGAAGGACTAGGCGCAGATCCAGAGGTGGGTCACGAAAATGACCCTGGCAGAGAGAGACTTCACTGAGGCGCAAGAAGTCCGTCTATGTAATAGACGGCCCACGTCCGTCTATGTAATACCCATGTAATAGCCTAAACGGTGGTCAAGAAGGCGTACGGTGTACTGGCCTTCATTAATCGAGGGATTGAGTTTAGGAGTCGGGAGGTAATGCTGCAACTTTACAGGACCCTCGTCAGGCCTCATTTGGAGTACTGTGCGCAGTTCTGGTCGCCTCACTATAGGAAAGACGTAGAAGCTATTGAAAGGGTACAGAGGAGATTTACAAGGATGTTGCCTGGACTGGGAGGCATGCCTTATGAAGATAGGTTGAGGGAGCTGGGACTCTTTTCCCTGGAGAGGCGAAGGTTGAGAGGCGACCTGATAGAAGTTTATAAAATGTTGAGAGGAATAGATAGGGTGGACTCTCAGAGGCTATTTCCCCGGGTTGAAATGGTCGCTACGAGAGGACACAGATTTAAGGTGCGGGGAGGGAAGTACAGAGGTGATGTTAGGGGTAAGTTTTTCCCTCAGAGGGTGGTGAGTGAATGGAATCGGCTGCCGTCAGTGGTGGTGGAGGCGAACTCGCTGGGGTCTTTTAAGAGACTTCTGGATGAGTATATGGGGTTTAATGGGATTGGGGGTTATAGATAGGTCTATAGATTGGTGGGTATTGATGTGATCGACGCAACTTGTGGGCCGAAGGGTTTGTTTGTGCTATAGTGTTCTATGTTCTATGAAAGAGTGAGGCATCTGTGGGGAGAGAGTAGAGCCAAAATCCTGGCCAATCTCCTCTAATGTTATCACACCTTTCCTGTAGTGTGGTGACCAGAACTGCACACACCACTCCAGCTGTGGAATCTATTGCCATAGCAGGCTATGGAGGCCAGATCATTGAGTCTATTTAAGGCAGAGATAGATAGGTTCCTGATTCGTAAAGGAATCAAAGATTCTGGAGACTTCCACCTACTTCTTGTCGAGTCAAAGTGTGAGATCATCCACCACCCGACTCAATAATAGCTTCTTCCCTGCTGCCATCGAGCATTTGAATTTGCTCACCTTTCCATTGAGTTGATCTTTCTCTACGCCCTAACTATCAGTGCAGTTTACGGTTGAAGTTTATTTATTCGTGTCACAAGTGCATTAACACTGCAATGAAGTTACTGTGAAAACCTCCAAGCCAGCGCCTGTTCGGGTACACTGAGGGAGAATTTGGCACGGCCAATGCACTTAATTAACCAGCACATCTTTCGGACTGTGGGAGGAAATCGGAGCATTCGGTTAGTGGCCGCCATCTTGATAAGGGGGGGGAAGTGCAGCAGCAGGGGGCATGCACAGTCATCCTAGCCAAGGTTTGACACAAAGTGGCCCTTCAGCCCATCCTGCTTCCGCCACCCATAAGATATAGGTGTAGGATTAGGCCTATCCTACGTGCAGACTCCACACAGACCATGACCAATGGCGAGAATCCAACCCGGGTCCCTGGCGCTGTGAAGCAGCAGTGCTAAGCACTGTGCCACCCCAAAATGGACTGAGGCACCACTGAGATACACTATATATTGCACTCTCTCCTTTCCTTAGAACATAGAACACTACAGCACAAACAGGCCCTTCGGCCCACAAGTTGCACCGATCATATCCCTACCTACCAGGCCATAGAACTATCTATAACTCCCAATCCCATTAAATCCCATATACTCATCCAGAAGTCTTTTAAAAGACCCCAGCGAGTTCACCTCTACCACCGACGGCAGCTGATTCCACTGGCTCACTACCCTCTGAGTGAAAAACTTACCCCTGACATCTCCTCTGTAACTACTCCCCAGCACCTTAAACCCTGTGTCCTCTCATAGCGACCATTTCAGCCCTGGGGAAATAGCCTCCGAGAATCCACCCGATCTATTCCTCTCAACATTTTATAAACTTCTATCAGGTCGCCTCTCAACCTTCGCCTCTCTAGGGAAAAGAGTCCCAGCTCCCTCCACCTATCTTCATAAGGCATGCCTCCCAATCCAGGCAACATCCTTGTAAATCTCCTCTGCACCCTTTCAATAGCTTCTACGTCTTTCCTATAGTGAGGCGACCAGAACTGCGCACAGTACTCCAAGTGGGGCCTGACAAGGGTCTTATAAAGTTGCAGTTTCCTTCTCCCCTTCTTACTCTATGAATGGTATGTTTTGTCTGTATAGCGAGTAAGAAACAATACTTTTCACTGTACCCCAATACATGTGGTAATAATAAATCAAATCCAACCTACGTACTCTCTGAACAGTATGCTTTCATCTGTATAGGGCACATGAAACAATACTCTTCAGTGTATCCCAATACGTGACAATAATAAATCAAATCTATGTATTGTATGAACGGTACGCTTTGTCTGTATAGCGCACAAGAACAATACTCTTCACTGTATCCCAATACATGTGACAATAATAAATCAAATCAAACCTAAGGACTCTCTGAACAATATGGTTTTACTCTGCAAAGGGCGCAAGAAACAAAACTCTTCACTATCCCAGTACATGTCACAAGATTAAATCAAATCAAATGACCCCATGAACAGTATGTTTGGTCTGTGAAGTGCACAAGAAACAATACATTTCACTGTATTCCAATACATGTGGCAATAATAAATCAAATAAAAAGGCAGAAGAATGGGGTTGAGAATCATATGATCAGTGATTGAATGTTGGAGCAGTGTGGATGGGTGGATAGGCCCAATTCTGCACCTAGACCTATGGCCAGCAGCAGTACGATGGGCTGAAGGGCCACTTTGTCTCAAACAATCCCATTGCTGCCTTGGCTAGGATCACTGCGCATGCGCCCTACTGCACTGCTCCCCTCTAACAAGATGGCGGCCGTTAATCCGCGTCGGGCGACCGGACAAATCCGGACGTTTCCCGGCCCGTTCGCGGCAAACACCAGAGCGAAACCCTGTTCTCGGGGCCCAGGCTTGTCTTCATATCCCTCACCTCCCTCTTTCCGGGGCCACTCGGCCCTGCACCGATCCTGCTCACCCGGCATCTTCAGCCCCCAGCACTGCGCATGCGCCAAGGTGCTCAGGGCCCGCCCCCCCCTCCATTTCGATTGGTTGGAGGACTGGCTATTTCCCTTGGTCCTCCAGTCCCACCCTCTTCCTTTCTATTGGTTCGTGCTTTCCGTCAATCAGCCGGGCATTGTGACGTCGGCCACGCCCTCAGGCTGCTTGCTGACGCAGCAGCTTCTGGTTAGGAAGAGATAGCATGGACATGATGGGCTGAATGGACTCCTGTGTTGTAACTTTTTTACTGTTCTTCAACTGCAGAGTGCCAAAAATGAGCGATGGGTGTATAGTTTGAAAATAATTTACTGTTAGAACAATCTTTTTTTTATATAACAATGTTTTATAGCATGTCTTTAGATGTTATAAAATTTATTTGTTCGTTACAAGTTAGGCTTACATTAAGTTACTATGAAATTCCCCTAGTCAACACAGTCCAGCACCTGTTCTGAGCAGTGCACCTAACCAGCACGTCTTTCAGACTGTGGGAGGAAATCGGAGCACCCGGAGACACGGGGAGAATGTGCAGACTCCACACAGACAGTGACCCAAACTGGAATCAAACCCAGGTCCCTGGCACTGTGAAGCAGCAGTGCTAACCACTGTGCTACCATTCCACATACAACTTTATATGAATAAAGTTAAGGCTGATTGATTTAAGGCACAGATTACCAGAGCAGTCATATTGGAACTGTATAGAACTTTGATGAGACCACAGCTAGAGTACTCTATGGAATTCTGGTCACCCCATTATAGGAAAGCTGTGATTGCACTGGAGGGGATGCAGAGGAGATTCACCAGGATGCTGCCTGGGGTGGAACACTGAAGTTATGAAGAGAGGTTGGATAGGCTTGGGTTGTTTTTCATTGGAACAGAGAAGACTGAGGGGCGACCTGAGCGAGGTGTACAAAAGTATGAGGGACAGGGGCAGAGTGGAAAAGGAGCGGCTGTAGTGAATAGCAGGAGGTTTAGGGGGACTGTGAGGGAAAACCTTTTTACCCAGAGGGTGGTGACAGTCTGGAATGCGCTGATTGGGAGGGTGACAGAGACGGGATACCTCACATCCTTTAGAAGATATCTGGATGAGCACTTGGCACATCATAACATTCAGGGCCGTGGGCCAAGTGCTGGTGAATGGGATTAGATGGGATGTTAGGTGTTTCTAATGTGTCGGTGTGGACTTGAAGGGCCTCTCCTGCGTTGTATCATTCTATGATTATTGACACATGTACGGGATGCAGTGAAAAGTATTGTTTCTTGCACGTTCGATGAGGTGATGGCCAAGTGTAGGCAGAGATGGGGAATATATCTTTAGATTTTACATTGAGTAAAAGGGTGAGGATTGACACACGGAATTGGGATATAGTAGCCATCAACAGATATGTAATTGAGGGAGGGGCAGCTCATACCAGATCATAAACAACCTGTTTATGATCCCTCCAATGGTCCCTCCAAGTCAATGCTGTAGTTAAGAAAGCCAGCAAACCCTCTAGAGGGATCTGTGCTAAGACCCCAACTGTTCACATTATTTATTACTGATTTGGAAGAGGGAACTGAATGTATTATCTCCAAATTTGCAGACGATACGGAGTTGGGTGGGAGGGTGAGCTGTGAGGAGGATGCAGAGATGCTTCAGTGTGATTTGGACAGGCTGAGTGTGTGCCAGGCTGTCCATGGCAGATGCAGTATAATGTGGATAAATGTGAGGTTATCCACTTTGGTAGCAATAATAGGAAGACAGATTATTACTTGAAAGGGTGTAACTTTAGAGAGGCGGATACTCAACAAGATCTTGAAGTCCTCATGCATCAGCACTAAAAGTAAGCGCGCAGGTACGGCAGGCAGTAAAGAAGGTGATAATTATAGGACGGATGTCAGAGGTAGGTTCTTTACTCAGAGGGTAGTAAGGGCGTGGAATGCCCTGCCTGCAGCAGTTGTGAACTCGCCAACTTTAAGGGCGTTCAAATGGTCAGTGGATAGGCATATGGATAACATTGGAATAGTTTAGGTTGGAGGGTCATTAGATTGGTTCCACTGGTAGATTGTGAGGAAGGGTGTCATAGTTTGCAGGGTGACTTAGAAAGGTTGCAGAGCTGGGCTGCGAGGTGGCGGATGGAGTTTAATGTGGAGAAGTGTGAGGTAATTCATTTCGGTAAGAATAACAGATGTGTTGAGTATAGGGCTAACGGGAGGACTTTGAATAGTGTGGAGGAGCAGAGGGATCTAGGTGTATGTGTACATAGATCCCTGAAAGTTGGGAATCAAGTAGATAAGGTTGTTAAGAAGGCATACGGTGTCTTGGCGTTTATTGGTAGGGGGATTGAATTTAGGAGTCGCAGCGTCATGATGCAACTGTACACAACTCTGGTGCGGCCACACTTAGAGTTTTGTGTGCAGTTCTGGTCCCCACATTACAGGAAGGTTGTAGAGGCTTTGGAGAGGGTTCTGCGCTGTAATGTTCTATGTTCTATGGTCGGCGCAACATCGAGGGCCGAAGGGCCTGCACTGTGCTGTAATGTTCTATGTTCAATGTATGAGGGCCTTCATAGCGAGAAGATTGGAGTATAGGGATAGGGATGTTTTGCTGCAATTGTACAGGACATTGGTGAGGCCACACCTGGAGTATTGTGTGCAGTTTTAGTGTCCTTACCTGGGGAAGGATGTCCTTGTTATTGTTGAAGGAAGATTTAAAGAATAAGTTTAGAGGGAATAATATCATTGGTTTAGGTGCCTGTATAACAATTTATATTCTTAGATACCAGTATAACAATTTATATCGATAGGGATTGATATTATAGAATAAATGTGTACGAATTTATTACTGTACGATCACAAAGGGCAAACATATCAGCTCCAGCATGTTAAACAGAAGTCCAGAATATTAAAAGAGACAACATGGATAGTAGCTGGGTTAGCCACATTCCTGAACGCAATTAGCTGGGATAATCATAAGCTTGTGTACAACAGCAGGGACAGCTACCACAGATAGAAGGAGTGGTTCGCAGAGATACAGGCAGCTGGTGCCAGCATGATGGCCCAAGGTCACTGGATGGTAAACAGAACAAGGGGGAATTGTGAGATATGGATTGTGTGCCTTGGCCAATGTCGCTCTGAATGCAGCATGATGGGAAATACAGTGGCCAAATTCTTTTGAGTGCAATGTTATCCGTTTTTGGATACACGAAAACAAGTTTAATGGTGAGCCTGCTACTTAAGGGAGCAAATTCATACAGGGTTAGCGAGGCTGGAGCAATCTCTCAGGTCCACAGGATTGTAAGCTCAAGATGAGAGAAAAAGAAGATAGCATTAATAAGGTACCATGAACGGTGTCCATCAGATCACGAGCCAATCATGCACAAGCCCACCTTACAAAGAACAACACAGCACAGGAAACAGGCCCTTCGGCCCAACGAGCCCGCGCCGCCATTTTAACATTATGAGTGCCCTCTTCTACCCGTGACCTTTGTCTATGCCAATTGGGGAAGATTGAGGGAAGACTAATTTAGGGACAATTTGTTACACCAATCAACCTAATAGCACATCTTTGGGGGGTGCATGTGGGGTTATGGGGGTAGGTCCTGGGTGGGGTTGTGGTGGGTGCACTCTTGATGGGCCAAATGGCCTCCTTCTGCACTGTAGCGATTCTATGAATATTGAGCGATTTTGGTCCCTGTATCTAAAGAAGGACTAGGCGCAGATCCAGAGGTGGGTCACGAAAATGACCCTGGCAGAGAGAGACTTCACTGAGGCGGAAGAAGTCAGCGCAGTCACCCCGACGGAAACCAAAAAACACTGGAAGATCTCAGCAGGTCCGGCAGTATCTGTAAGGAGAGAAAAGAGCTGACGTTTCGAGTCCAGGTGACCCTTTGTCACAGAAAGCTGGAGGTATTCACACCGCGGGCTGAGGGAATGAAATTTGAGTCACAGCTGCAGAAACCATAGAGAAAGGTTGCTAATGGCAGCCCCCCGGGAGAGAATAAAGGGGGTGAACGGTCAAACAGCAGAGTAGTTTGTGACAGACAAAGATCTTTGGTGTGGGGGAGAAGGGAGGGGTGGGACAGAGGTAACATTTAGAAAAGGAGGACAGAAGCGGAGAGGGCATAAAGTAAGAGGTTGGAGTACTGTGCACAGTTCTGGTCGCCTCACTATAGGAAAGACGTAGAAGCTATTGAAAGGGTGCAGAGGAGATTTGCAAGGATGTTGCCTGGACTGGGAGGCATGCCTTATGAAGGTAGGTTGAGGGAGCTGGGACTCTTTTCCCTGAAGAGGCAAAGGTTGAGAGGCGACCTGATAGAGGTTTATAAAATGTTGAGAGGAATCGATAGGGTGGACTCTCAGAGGCTATTTCCCCGGGTTGAAATGGTCGCTACGAGAGGACACAGATTTAAGGTGCGGGGTGGGAAGTACAGAGGTGATGTTAGGGGTAAGTTTTTCACTCAGAGGGTGGTGAGTGAATGGAATCGGCTGCCGTCATCGGTGGTGGAGGCGAACTCGCTGGGGTCTTTTAAAAGACTTCTGGATGAGTATATGGGGTTTAATGGGATTGGGGGTTATAGATAGGTCTATAGATTGGTGGGTATTGATGTGATCGACGCAACTTGTGGGCCGAAGGGCCTGTTTGTGCTATAGTGTTCTATGTTCTATGAAAGAGTGAGGCATCTGTGGGGAGAGAGTAGAGCCAAAATCCTGGCCAATCTCCTCTAATGTAATCACACCTTTCCTGTAGTGTGGTGACCAGAACTGCACACACCACTCCAGCTGTGGAATCCATTGCCATAGCAGGCTATGGAGGCCAGATCATTGAGTCTATTTAAGGCAGAGATAGATAGGTTCCTGATTCGTAAAAGAATCAAAGATTCTGGAGACTTCCACCTACTTCTTGTCGAGTCAAAGTGTGAGATCATCCACCACCCGACTCAATAATAGCTTCTTCCCTGCTGCCATCGAGCATTTGAATTTGCTCACCTTTACATTAAGTTGATCTTTCTCTACGCCCTAACTATCAGTGCAGTTTACGGTTGAAGTTTATTTATTCGTGTCACAATTGCATTAACACTGCAGTGAAGTTACTGTGAAAACCTCCAAGCCAGCGCCTGTTCGGGTACACGGAGGGAGAATTTGGCACGGCCAATGCACTTAATTAACCAGCACATCTTTCGGACTGTGGGAGGAAATCGGAGCATTCGGTTAATGGCCGCCATCTTGATAAGGGGGGGGAAGTGCAGCAGCAGGGGGCATGCACAGTCATCCTAGCCAAGGTTTTACACAAAGTGGCCCTTCAGCCCATCCTGCTTCCGCCAACCATAAGATATAGGTGTAGGATTAGGCCTATCCTACGTGCAGACTCCACACAGACCATGACCAATGGCGAGAATCCAACCCGGGTCCCTGGCGCTGTGAAGCAGCAGTGCTAACCACTGTGCCACTGTGTCACCCCAAAATGGACTGAGGCACCACTGAGATACACTATATATTGCACTCTCTCCTTTCCTTAGAACATAGAACACTACAGCACAAACAGGCCCTTCGGCCCACAAGTTGCACCGATCATATCCCTACCTACCAGGCCATAGAACTATCTGTAACTCCCAATCCCATTAAATCCCATATACTCATCCAGAAGTCTTTTAAAAGACCCCAGCGAGTTCGCCTCTACCACCACCGACGGCAGCTGATTCCACTGGCTCACTACCCTCTGAGTGAAAAACTTACCCCTGACATCTCCTCTGTAACTACTCCCCAGCACCTTAAACCCTGTGTCCTCTCATAGCGACCATTTCAGCCCTGGGAAAATAGCCTCCGAGAATCCACCTGATCTATTCCTCTCAACATTTTATAAACCTCTATCAGGTCGCCTCTCAACCTTCGCCTCTCTAGGGAAAAGAGTCCCAGCTCCCTCAACCTATCTTCATAAGGTGTGCCTCCCAATCCAGGCAACATCCTTGTAAATCTCCTCTGCACCCTTTCAATAGCTTCTACGTCTTTCCTATAGTGAGGCGACCAGAACTGCGCACAGTACTCCAAGTGGGGCCTGACAAGGGTCTTATAAAGTTTCAGTTTCCTTCTCCCCTTCTTACTCTATGAATGGTATGTTTTGTCTGTAATAGCGAGTAAGAAACAATACTTTTCACTGTACCCCAATACATGTGGTAATAATAAATCAAACCTACGTACTCTCTGAACAGTATGCTTTCATCTGTATAGGGCACATGAAACAATACTCTTCACTGTATCCCAATACGTGACAATAATAAATCAAATCTATGTACTGTATGAACGGTATGCTTTGTCTGTATAGCGCACAAGAACAATACTCTTCACTGTATCCCAATACTTGTGACAATAATAAATTAAATCAAACCTAAGGACTCTCTGAACAATATGGTTTTACTCTGCAAAGGGCGCAAGAAACAAAACTCTTCACTATCCCAGTACATGTCACAAGATTAAATCAAATCAAATGACTCCATGAACAGTATGTTTGGTCTGTGAAATGCACAAGAAACAATACATTTCACTGTATTCCAATACATGTGACAATAATAAATCAAATAAAAAGGCAGAAGAATGGGGTTGAGAATCATATGATCAGTGATTGAATGTTGGAGCAGTGTGGATGGGTGGATAGGCCCAATTCTGCACCTATACCTATGGCCAGCAGCAGTACGATGGGCTGAAGGGCCACTTTGTCTCAAACAATCCCATTGCTGCCTTGGGTAGGATCACCGCGCATGCGCCCTGCTGCACTGCTCCCCTCTAACAAGATGGCGGCCGTTAATCCGCGTCGGGCGACCGGACAAATCCGGACGTTTCCCGGCCCGTTCGCGGCAAACACCAGAGCGAAACCCTGTTCTCGGGGCCCAGGCTTGTCTTCATATCCCTCACCTCCCTCTTTCCGGGGCCACTCGGCCCCGCTCCGATCCTGCTCACCCGGCATCTTCAGCCCCCAGCACTGCGCATGCGCTAAGGTGTTCACCCTCATTTCGATTGGTTGGAGGACTGGCTAGTTCCCTTGGTCCTCCAGTCCCGCCCTCTTCCTTTCTATTGGTTCGTGCTCTCCGTCAATCAGCCGGGCATTGTGACGTCGGCCACGCCCTCAGGCTGCTTGCTGACGCTTGCAGCAGCTTCTGGTTGGGAAGAGATAGTATGGACATGATGGGCTGAATGGACTCCTGTGTTGTAACTTTTTTACACTTCTTCAACTGCAGAGTGCCAAAAATGAGCGATGGGTGTATAGTTTGAAAATAATTTACTGTTAGAACAATCTTTTTGTTATATAACAATGTTTTATAGCATGTCTTTAGATGTTATAAAATTTATTTGTTCGTTACAAGTTAGGCTTACATTAAGTTACTATGAAATTCCCCTAGTCAACACAGTCCAGCACCTGTTCTGAGCAGTGCACCTAACCAGCACGTCTTTCAGACTGTGGGAGGAAATCGGAGCACCCGGAGACACGGGGAGAATGTGCAGACTCCACACAGACAGTGACCCAAACTGGAATCAAACCCAGGTCCCTGGCACTGTGAAGCAGCAGTGCTAACCACTGTGCTACCATTCCACATACAACTTTATATGAATAAAGTTAAGGCTGATTGATTTAAGGCACAGATTACCAGAGCAGTCATATTGGAACTGTATAGAACTTTGATGAGACCACAGCTAGAGTACTCTATGGAATTCTGGTCACCCCATTATAGGAAAGCTGTGATTGCACTGGAGGGGATGCAGAGGAGATTCACCAGGATGCTGCCTGGGGTGGAATACTGAAGTTATGAAGAGAGGTTGGATAGGCTTGGGTTGTTTTTCATTGAAGCAGAGAAGACTGAGGGGCGACCTGAGCGAGGTGTACAAAAGTATGAGGGACATGGGCAGAGTGGAAAAGGAGCGGCTGTAGTGAATAGCAGGAGGTTTAGGGGGACTGTGAGGGAAAACCTTTTTACCCAGAGGGTGGTGACAGTCTGGAATGCGCTGATTGGGAGGGTGACAGAGACGGGATACCTCACATCCTTTAGAAGATATCTGGATGAGCACTTGGCACATCATAACATTCAGGGCCATGGGCCAAGTGCTGGTGAATGGGATTAGATGGGATGTTAGGTGTTTCTAATGTGTCAGTGTGGACTTGAAGGGCCTCTCCTGCGCTGTATCATTCTATGATTATTAACACATGTACGGGATGCAGTGAAAAGTTTTGTTTCTTGCACGTTCGATGAGGTGATGGCCAAGTGTAGGCAGAGATGGGGAATATATCTTTAGATTTTACATTGAGTAAAAGGGTGAGGATTGACACACGAAATTGGGATATAGTAGCCATCAACAGATATGTGGTTGAAGGAGGGGCAGCTCATACCAGACCATAAACAACCGGTTTATGATCCCTCCAATGGTCCCTCCAAGTCAATGCTATAGTTAAGAAAGCCAGCAAACCCTCTAGAGGGATCTGTGCTCAGACCCCAACTGTTCACATTATTTATTACTGATTTGGAAGAGGGAACTGAATGTATTATCTCCAACTTTGCAGACGATACAGAGTTGGGTGGGAGGGTGAGCTGTGAGGAGGATGCAGAGATGCTTCAGTGTGATTTGGACATGCTGAGTGTGTGCCAGGCTGTCCATGGCAGATGCAGGATAATGTGGATAAATGTGAGGTTATCCACTTTGGTAGCAATAATAGGAAGACAGATTATTACTTGAAAGGGTGTAACTTTAGAGAGGCGGATACTCAACAAGATCTTGAAGTCCTCATGCATCAGCACTAAAAGTAAGCGCGCAGGTACGGCAGGCAGTAAAGAAGGTGATAATTATAGGACGGATGTCAGAGGTAGGTTCTTTACTCAGAGGGTAGTAAGGGCGTGGAATGCCCTGCCTGCAGCAGTTGTGGACTCGCCAACTTTAAGGGCGTTCAAATGGTCAGTGGATAGGCATATGGATAACATAGGAATAGTTTAGGTTGGAGGGTCATTAGATTGGTTCCACTGGTTGGCGCAACATCGAGGGCCGAAGGGCCTGCACTGTGCTGTAATGTTCTATGTTCAATGTATGAGGGCCTTCATAGCGAGAGGATTGGAGTATAGGGATAGGGATGTTTTGCTGCAATTGTACAAGACATTGGTGAGGCCACACCTGGAGTATTGTGTGCAGTTTTAGTGTCCTTATCTGGGGAAGGATGTCCTTGTTATTGTTGAAGGAAGATTTAAAGAATAAGTTTAGAGGGAATAATATCACTGGTTTAGGTGCCTGTATAACAATTTATATTCTTAGATACCAGTATAACAATTTATATCGATAGGGATTGATATTATAGAATAAATGTGTACGAATTTATTACTGTACGATCACAAAGGGCAAACATATCAGCTCCAGCATGTTAAACAGAAGTCCAGAATATTAAAAGAGACAACATGGATACTAGCTGGGTTAGCCACATTCCTGAACGCAATTAGCTGGGATAATCATAAGCTTGTGTACAACAGCAGGGACAGCTACCACAGATAGAAGGAGTGGTTCGCAGAGATACAGGCAGCTGGTGCCAGCATGATGGCCCAAGGTCACTGGATGGTAAACAGAACAAGGGGGAATTGTGAGATATGGATTGTGTGCCTTGGCCAATGTCGCTCTGAATGCAGCATGATGGGAAATACAGTGGCCAAATTCTTTTGAGTGCAATGTTATCCGTTTTTGGATACACGAAAACAAGTTTAATGGTGAGCCTGCTACTTAAGGGAGCAAATTCATATAGGGTTAGCGAGGCTGGAGCAATCTCTCAGGTCCACAGGATTGTAAGCTCAAGATGAGAGAAAAAGAAGATAGCATTAATAAGGTACCATGAACGGTGTCCATCAGATCACGAGCCAATCATGCACAAGCCCACCTTACAAAGAACAACACAGCACAGGAAACAGGCCCTTCGGCCAAACGAGCCCGCGCCGCCATTTTAACATTATGAGTGCCCTCTTCTACCCGTGACCTTTGTCTACGCCGATTGGGGAAGATTGAGGGAAGACTAATTTAGGGACAATTTGTTACACCAATCAGCCTAAGAGCACGTTTTTAGGGTGTGGGAGGAAACCGAAGCACCCGGAGAAAACCCACACAAGCACGGAGAGAATGCGCAAACTCCCAGAGACACCGGCCCAAATCCATGTATCTGCACTGAGCTGTAATGCCTTTCTCACTGGTTATGTGACTGATGTATGTAACCTGTGAACAATGTTATTGGATAAGGTCCATCCGTGATGGGCTGTGTGGAGTCTGAAAAATGTATAAGAATGGATGTTTCTCCTTCGTTCTTTGGAATGGTGAGGTTATATAAGGCATTGCTGAAGCCGAATTTCAAGTATTGTTTACAGTTTTGGTCACCTGGTTACAGGAAGGATGTAAATAAGGTTGAAAGAGTGCAGAGAAGATTCACAAGGATGTTGTCAGGACTTGAGAAGCTGAGATACAGAGATCATAGAACCCTACAGTGCAGAAAGAGGCCCTACCCCCATATCCCCACACATACCCACCAATCCCTCTAACCTCCACTACCCTGGACACTAAGGCGCAATTTCTTAGCATAGCCAATCAACCTAATCCGCACATCTTTTGACTGTGGGAGGAAACTGGAGTACCTGGAGGAAACCCACGCAGACACGGGGAGAATGTGCAGACTCCACACAGACAGTGACCCAAGGTGGGAATCGAACCCAGGACCCTGGAGCTGTGAAGCAGCAGTGCTAACCACTGTGCTATAGGATTGAATAGGTTAGGACTTTATTCCCTGGAGTGTAGAAGAATGAGAGGAGATTTGATAGAGGTGTAACAGATTTTGATGGGTATAGATAGAGTGAATGCAAGCAGGCTTTTTCCAATCAGGCTAGGAGAGAGAAAAAACCAGAGGGCATGGGTTAGGGTGAAAGGAGAAAAGTTTAACGGGAATATTAGGGGGAGCCTTCTTCACACAGAGAGTGGTGGGAGTGTGGAATGAGATAAAGTGGTAAATGCAGGGTCACTTTTAAGAAAAACTTGGACAGGTTCATGGATGAGAGGGGTGTGGAGGGATATGGTCCAAGTGCAGGTCAGTGGGACTAGGCAGAAAAATGGTTCAGCACAGACAAGAAGGGCCAAAAGGCCTGTTTCTGAGCTGTAATTTTCTATGGTTCTATGGTTTTAAATTCGAAATGTCATATGAGAGACTGAGTCGGTTCAGATTATATTTGTTGGAGTTTAGCAGAATGAGAGAGGGATCTCAAAGAAACTTATAAAATTCTAACAGGGTTAGACAGGGTAGATTCAGAAAGGATGTTCCCGATGGTGGGGGGGATTCCAGAACCAGGGGGTCAGAGGTTGAGGATAAGGGGTAAACCTTTTAGAACTGAGGTGAGGAGAAATTTCTTCACCCAGAGGGAATTCACTCCCACAGAAAGGAGTTGAGACCAAAACGTTGTGTGATTTCAAGAAGGAATGAGCTACAGCTCTTGGGGTTAAAGGGATCGAGGGATATGGGGGGAAATCAGGATATTGAATTTGATAATCAGCCATGATCATAAAGAATGGCAGAGCAGGCTCGAAGAGCCTACTCCTACTTTCTGTGTAGAGGGTCCAACAAGGGACAGTGCAGTTCTGGATCTAATACTGGGGACTGAAGCCAGACAGGGGGTTGAGGAGAGACTGGATGAGCATTTTAGTGATAGCGATCACAATATGGTCCAATTAAAGATTGTGGAAAGCATTACCTGATGTACAGCAGGACCCTGCAAAGGACCAAGGATCAGAGCGACCTGTAGACCGATCCTTTAAGATAGCAGGACTTGTGGACAAAGTGGTTAAGAAGGAGTGTGGTATACTTTATTTGTCAAGACATAGACTTTAACAGCAGGGAGGTTTATACTGGAAATGTATAAATCTTTGGTTAAACCACAGCTGGAGTATTGTATGCAGTTCTGGAATCCACATATAGTCATAGAGGCTTACAGCATGAAAACAGGCCCTTCAGCCTGCATTTGGTCTATATCGCTCTACACCCATCTTACCCATAGAACACTAGAGCACAAACAGGCCCTTCGACCCAAAAGTTGCGCCAATCACATCTATACCTACTAGGCTTATCTATAACCCTCAATCCCAATAAATCCCACGTACTCATCCAGAAGTCTCTTAAAAGACCCCAGCGAGTTCGCCTCCACCACCACCAATGGCAGCTGATTCCACTCACTCACCACCCTCTGAGTGAAGAACTTACCCCTGACATCTCCTCTGTACCTACTCTCCCCAGTAGCTTAAACCTGTGTCCTCTCGTAGCGATCATTTCAGCCCTGGGAAATAGCCTCCAAGAATCCACCTTATCTATACCTCTCAACATCTTATAAACCTCTATCAGGTCGTCTCTCATCCTTCGTCTCTCCAGGGAGAAGAGTCCTAGCTCCCTCAACCTATCCTCATAAGGCATGCCACCCAATCCAGGCAACATCCTTGTAAATCTCCTCTGCACCCTCTCAATAGCTTCCACATCCTTCCTGTAGTGAGGCGACCAGAACTGTGCACAGCACTCCAAGTGGGGTCTGACAAGGGTCTTATAAAGTTGCAGCATTATCTCCCATGTAATTGTCTAAATGCTTTTTAAAAGACAAAATTGTACCTGCCTCTAATACTGCCTCTGGCAGCTCGTTCCAGACACTCACCATCCTCTGTGTGTGAAACAATTGTCCCTCTGGACTCTTTTGTATCTCTCCCCTCTCACCTTAAACCTATGCCCTCTAGTTTTAGACTCCCCTACCTTTGGGAAAAGATATTGACCATCTACCTTATCTGCGATCCTTATTATTTTATAGACCTCTATTAGGTCACTTCTAAAGCCTCCAACGCTCCAGGGAAACATTATAGGAGATGTGATAGCACTGGAAAGGGGAGATTTACCAGAGTGTTGCCTGGGGTGGAGGGTTTTAGTTATGAAGAGAGATTGGATAGACTGGGTTTGTTTTCCTTACAGCAGAGGGGACTGAGGGGGAGAGGGAGGGAGACATAATTGAGACGTCTAAAATTATGAGGTATCAGTAAGAAACGATGGCCTGTCCACATGGAACCCATCAACCAGACCCTTCATGAGGCAGACACTGGGATGGGTCTGTAGAATCATTATCCTGGTTGGGACTCATGTCAGTACACCACAGAGTAGTGGCTTTATGCTGCATTTAACAATAAATATTGTTCTTTTCCAGTCAGGTTTGCTGAGTTATTATATCTGGTGGGCACAGTACATGAGAGGTACCTTAATGTTACAATAAGATAGAATCTGTATTCACACAACTGTCAACCCATAGGGTCCAAACTTCACCGTGTTAACATTCTGACTGAATACTGAAGCTTTGCACAAATTCAACCCCACTTTCCTTCAGCCAGGCTCCCTAATCTGTTGGGTGTCTCGAAGGGCCTAGTATTTTAGGCTCTGGGCTGAACCCACAATTTGTCTGACTCTGAGCGAAGATTACTGCCCAGTGAGACACAGCTGGTTGCAGTATCCCCTTGAAAAATCTATTTGTAGCCTTAGAGCAAAACGGCACAGAAACAGGCCCTTCGGCCCAGCCCATCCATGCCACCCTCCTGGCTAGTTCCAATTGCCTGCGTTTTCTGGGGGGTTTGTGCAACATTCACATTAATGATCAGAAAACAGGGCCAACATGGAGAATCTGGTATCGGGAAGAGGGGAGGGAGGCGCACTTTAAAATTAACCGAGCTCCTGTTGAAGATGAAGATGAGGAGGAATAATTTCTGCTCTCAGAGGGTAGTTCGAATTTCAAATTCTCTTCCCCAAAGAGTAGCCTGTGGCTGTTGGGATATTGAACATATTCAAGGGAGTTGAGGGTTATGGAGAGATGGCACAGTGGTTAGCACTGCTGCCTCACAGCGCCAGGGACCAGGGTTCGATTCTGATTTTGGGTTACTGTCTACGTGCACATTCTCCCCGTGTCAGCATGGTTTTCCTCCAGATGCTCCCGTCCACTCCCAGACTCCAAAGATGTGCAGGTTAGGCGGACTGGCCATGCTAAATTGCTCCTCAGTGTCCCAAGATACCTAGGCTACGGAGATTAGCAGGGTAAATATGTGGGGTTAAGTAAAGGGTCAATAGGCTGAGTGGCCTTCTTCTTCACGGAGGGTTTTTTCTGAGAGATGGGCAGGAAAGTGGAGTTAAGGCCACAATCAGATCAGCCATGGGCTGGAGCAGCAGACTCGAGGGGCAGAATGGCCTACTTCTCCTCTGTTTATTTGTGGTAACTTCAAGGCTCTGGACTCAGCTTTGCAGGAACACTGCCTGACGCTCCCTCTCTGTGACTCTCGCCAATGCACTCCTCCTCTCTCTCTTACTCTCCCTCCATCTCCATCTTCTCTCTCTGTAACTCTCACCCCAATGTTCTCCTCCCCTCTCTCTTACTCTCCTTCCATCTCTATCCACTCTCTGTGACTCTCACCCATTAAAAAGTCTGACAACACCAGGTTTTAGTCCAACCGATTTATTTGATAGTAAACACACAAGCTTTCGGGGTTAGTCCCTTCGTCAGGTGAATGGAGAGTTCTGGCCTCAGACAGAGCATATAAAGCACAGACAGTTTACAGATTACTGATTAGAATGCGAATCCTTACACCTAACCTGCTGTTCAAGTCTTAAAGTGGCTGATAATGTGAGTGGAAGGAGCACTGATCACAGTTTAAAGAGATGTGTATTGTCTCCAGACAGTACAGTGAGTGAGGTTTTACATTCTAATCAGTAATCTCTAAACTGTCTGTGCTTTATATGCTCTGTCTGAGGCCAGAACTCTCCATTCACCTGATGAAGAGGCAGTCCCCTCGAAAGCTTGTGAGGGTGGTGAATCTCTGGAATTCTCTGCCCGTTGAAGTGGTGGAGGCTGCCTCGCTAAATATTTTTAAGAAACGGGTTGATGGGTTTTTGATAAGAGAAGGGATTAAGGGTTATGGGGAGAGGGCGGGAAGGTGGAACTGAGCCACGACAGATCAGCCATGATCTTATTGAATGGCGGGGCAGGCTCGAAGGGCCAGATGGCCTACTCCTGCTCCTATTTCTTATGTTCTTATGTTCTTATATTATCAAATAAATCGGTTGGACTAAAACCTGGTGTTGTCAGACTTTTGACTGTGTTTACGCCAGTCCAATGCCGGCTTACCCACATCATGACTCTCACCCATTACAGTCCACCCCTCACTCTGTTACTGTCTCTCCATCCTCTCTGTAACTCTCACCCCCTTGCTCCCTCACTCTCCAGCTGGATTCAGAAGAATCCATTAGCAAAGCTCTCATAGCTCATCACTTAGAGAGCTGTAAGTGTAATCCGCATGCGCGATCACCTTTAACCTCGGGCTGGCGGCCATCATGGATTTTCCCCAGCGGATAGGGGCGGGCGGTGGCCATCTTGCATTGCCAGGGGAGACGGGTCGCGGCCATCTTGCGTTGCGGGGGGAGACGGGTCGCGGCCATGTGGCGTTGCTAGGGGACATGGGTGGCGGCCATCTCGTGTTGCTAGGGGAGGCGGGTGGCGGCCATCTCGTGTTGCTAGGGGAGACGGGTAGCGGCCATCTTGTGTTGCTAGGGGAGACGGGTAGCAGCCATCTTGTGTTGCTAGGGGAGACGGGTAGCGGCCATCTTGTGTTGCTAGGGGAGGCGAGTGGCGGCCATCTCGTGTTGCTAGGGGAGACGGGTAGCGGCCATCTTGTGTTGCTAGGGGAGACGGGTAGCGGCCATCAAATTGTGCGGAGGGTGTGGAGAGTCTGCAGAAGGATCTAGATAGGCTGGGCGAATGGGCCAGGAAATGGCAAATGGAATTTAATGTTGGCAAGTGTGAGGTGGTCCACTTTGGTAGGAGGAATGGTAGGAAGGACTATTACTTACGGGGCGAAAAACTGCAGCAGGCGACGGTGCAGAGGGACCTCGGGGTCCTTGTGCATGAGTCGCAAAAACCCAGCTTGCAGGTGCAGCAGGTGGTCAGGAAGGCGAATGGGATACTGGCCTTCATAGCGAGGGGGATTGAATATAAAAGTAGGGAGGTCTTGCTGCAGCTGTATAGGGCATTGGTGAGGCCGCAGCTGGAGTACTGTGTGCAGTTTTGGGCGCCGCACCTGGGCAAGGATATTTTGGCCCTGGAGGGAGTGCAGAGAAGGTTTACTAGGCTGATACCGGAGTTGAGGGGGTTGAGCTATGAGGAGAGGCTGAATAAACTGGGCTTGTACTCGTTAGAGTTTAGAAGAATGAGGGGAGATCTCATTGAGACATATAAGATGATGAATGGGATGGATAGGATAGAGGTGGAGAGACTCTTCCCGCTCAAAAAAGACAGTAGGACTAGGGGGCACAGCCTCAAGATAAAGGGGGGTGGTTTAGAACGGAGTTGAGGAGGAACTTCTTCACTCAAAGGGTGGTGAATCTCTGGAATTCTCTGCCCGTTGAAGTGGTGGAGGCTGCCTCGCTAAATATTTTTAAGAAACGGGTTGATGGGTTTTTGATAAGAGAAGGGATTAAGGGTTATGGGGAGAGGGCGGGAAGGTGGAGCTGAGTCACGACAGATCAGCCATGATCTTATTGAATGGCGGGGCAGGCTCGAAGGGCCAGATGGCCTACTCCTGCTCCTATTTCTGATGTTCTTATGTTCATCTCGTGTTGCTAGGGGAGACGGGTAGCGGCCATCTCGTGTTGCTAGGGGAGGCGGGTGGCGGCCATCTCGTGTTGCTAGGGGAGACGGGTAGCGGCCATCTTGTGTTGCTAGGGGAGACGGGTAGCGGCCATCTTGTGTTGCTAGGGGAGACGGGTAGCGGCCATCTTGTGTTGCTAGGGGAGACGGGTAGCGGCCATCTTGTGTTGCTAGGGGAGACGGGTAGCGGCCATCTTACACGTTGCCCCGTGGCAAAAAGCAGCACATGCGCGCACGAGGCTGGGGCGATATTTGAATCTTTGATTTAAAGGCTTTCCTGCTCCGTTTTACTTTGTCTTTCTTTTTAAACCCGGGCCAACGCGGTGAAATCTGGGAACAGCTGCCGGACATGCGCAGTCCCGTCGCCCACATCGTGTCAAAAACTATTTATTTATTTATATTTTTAAATTTGAATAGTTTGCCTGTCAGGGGGTAGGGTGGGGCTCCGAATCTCACTCACTTACACTCCATCTCGCAACGGCCGCTTCTTCCTCTTTCCGTTGAAAGTCAACGGCCGCCGGCGACATCAAGGAAAGATGGCGGCGGGGCGTGGTTACAGTGACGTCACTACAAGATGATGTTGGGGGCGGTGTTATAGTGACGTCATCTGATTGTGGGGCGGAGTTACAGTTGCGTCACTGAAATAGGGGGCGGGCCGAGGGCTCCTTTACGTCACGGTATTATGGGCGTGGGGCGGGGATAGAGTGACGTCACGGAGTTATGGACGCAGGGCGGGGTTAAAGGGACGTTACTGAGTTATGGGGCGGGGCTGGCGGTGGCCTCATGACCGTCTGACGTCACACCTCCCTCAGCGCACAGGACCCGGATGTTCCGCCAACGAGCAGTGGCCGCGTCCAAGAGTGGACACTGGGAGGAGCTGCGACTTCTGCCCCCAGTGGCCGGGAGGGTAAATAGTAGCCGGCGCAGCCTCTCTGCCCCAGCGGCTTCCCCGGTCCAGTTTGTTTAGAGAGGCTGGAAATCTCTTCAAATCTCATTCAGCTCCCCTAATTCACCCCCATCCATCCATCTAACCCCTCCATTCATCCATCCATGTCCCCTTCCATCAATCCAACCCTCCCTTCCATCCATCCATCCATCCATCTAACCCCTTCGTTCATTCCTCCATCCCTCCATTCATCCCTCCAACCTCCATCCATCCTTCCCTCCATCCATTCCTCCAGCCCTCCACCTACCTCTCATCCATCCATCTCCCCTTCCATCAATCCAACCCCTCCGTCCATCCCTCCCTCCGTCCATCCTGCCATCCGTCCCTCCAACCCCCTATCCATCCCTCATCCATCCCTCCACCCATCTCCCCAGCTATCCATCCCTCCAGTCATCCATCCTTCCAATCCTCCATCCAACCCTCCTTCCATCCATCAATTCAACCCCTCCTTTCACCCATAACTTCCTTCCATTCATCAGTTCCTCTTCCATCTATTTCTCTAACCATCCATCCATAACCTCAATCTGTTTGTACGTAGGTTAGCTTTGTTGGTTAGCGCATGGTGCTAATAATGCCAAGGTCGTGGGTTCAATCTCTGTATGGTTCTTTTTACTTCACGTTTCGACTTTTACTTTCTCAGCAATTTCCAAATCCTTTCCAAGAAAATTTCCAATATTTTGAAGCAATAAATCAAATATTCGCTGATAATTGAAATTATTTCTAGTGTGAGTGGAAAAATAGTGTTTCAATGCAACACGTTGATTAGATTTGATTTATTATTGTCACATGTATTGGGATACGGTGAAAAGTATTGTTTCTTGCGCGCTATTCAGACAAAGCATACTGTTCATAGAGTAGGAAAGGAGCAAGTGCAGAATGTAGTGTTACAATCGCAGCGAGGGTGTAGAGAAAAATCAACTTAATACGAGGTAGGTCCATTCAAAAGTCTGACAGCAGCAGGGAAGAAACTGTTCTTGAGTCGGTCGGTACGGGACCTCAGACTTTTGTATCTTTTTCCTGTTGGAAGAAGGCAGAAGAGAGAATGTCCGGGGTGCGTGAGATCCTTGATTATGCTGGCTGCTTTTCTGAGGCAGTGGGAAGTGTAGACAGAGTCAGTGGGTGGGAGGCTGGTTTGCGTGATGGATTGGGCTACATTCACAGCCATTTGAAGTTTCTTGTGGTCTTGGGCAGAGCAGGAGCCCATACCAAGCTGTGATACAACCAGAAAGAATGTTTTCTATGGCGCATCCGTAAAAGTTGGTGAGGAGGGAACCGAGTGTAGGGTGTCGAAATTTGCTGATGACACCAAGATTGGGGGAACGGCAAATTGTGCGGAGGGTGTGGAGAGTCTGTAGAAGGATCTAGATAGGCTGGGCAAATGGGCCAGGAAATGGCAAATGGAATTTAATGTTGGCAAGTGTGAGGTGGTCCACTTTGGTAGGAAGAATAGTAGGAAGGACTATTACTTACGGGGCGAAAAACTGCAGCAGGCGACGGTGCAGAGGGACCTCGGGGTCCTTGTGCATGAGTCGCAAAAACCCAGCTTGCAGGTGCAGCAGGTGGTCAGGAAGGCGAATGGGATGCTGGCCTTCATAGCGAGGGGGATTGAATATAAAAGTAGGGAGGTCTTGCTACAGCTGTATAGGGCATTGGTGAGGCCGCAGCTGGAGTACTGTGTGCAGTTTTTGGCGCCGCACCTGCACAAAGATATTTTGGCCTTGAAGGGAGTGCAGAGGAGGTTTACTAGGCTGATACCGGAGTTGAGGGGGTTGAGCTATGAGGAGAGGCTGAATAAACTGGGCTTGTACTCGTTAGAGTTTAGAAGAATGAGAAGAGATCTCATTGAGATGTATAAGATGATGAATGGGACGGATAGGATAGAGGTGGAGAGACTCTTCCTGCTCAAAAAAGACAGTAGGACTAGGGGGCACAGCCTCAAGATAAAAGGGGGGTGGTTTAGAACGGAATTGAGGAGGAACTTCTTCACTCAAAGAGTGGTGAATCTCTGGAATTCTCTGCCCGTTGAAGTAGTGGAGGCTGCCTCGCTAAATATTTTTAAGACGCGGGTTGATGGGTTTTTGATAAGAGAGAGGATTAAGGGTTATGGGGAGAGGGCGGGAAGGTGGAACTGAGCCACGACAGATCAGCCATGATCTTATTGAATGGCGGGGCAAGCTCGAAGGGCTAGAGGGCCTACTCCTGCTCCTACTTCTTATGTTCTTATGACATGCCAAATTTCCTTAGCCTCCTGAGAAAGTAGATTCATAAGAACATAAGAACATAAGAAATAGGAGCAGGAGTAGGCCATCTGGCCCTTCGAGCCTGCCCCTAGATTCATTGGTCAGACTTTCTTAACTTTAGTATCGGTGTGGGGGACAGGTTGTTGGTGATCTGGACACCTAAAAATGTGAAGTTCTCAATCATTTCTGCTTTGTCCCCATTGATGTAGGCAGTGCCCTGTTCTCCTTTACACTTCCTGAACTCGATGACAATCTCCTTTGTTCTGTTGACATTGAGGGAGAGATTATTCTCGCCACACCACTTCACCAGATTCTCTATCTCATTCCTGTTCTCCGTCTTGTCATTGTTTGAAATCCGACCCACTACGGTGATGTCGTCAGCAAACTTGAAAATCAAATTGGAGGGGAATTTGGCCACACAGTCAGAGGTGTATAAGGAGTATAGTGAGGGGACTGAGAACACAGCCTTGTGGGGCACCGGTGTTGAGGATGATCATGGAGGAGGTGTTATTGCCTATCCTTACTGACTGCGGTTAGGAAGTTCAGGATCCAGTCACAGAGGGAAGTGCCGAGGCCCAGGCCACAGAGTTTGGAGATGAGTTTTGTGGGAATAATGGTCTTGAAGGCTGAGCTGTAGTGGATAAACAGGAGTCTGACATAGGTGTCCTTGAGTGCAGGGCCAGGGAGATGTCATCTGCTGTGGACCTGTTGCGACAATAGGGGAAATGTAGTGGATTCAGGAGTCTGGGAGGCAGGAATTGATTCATGCTATGATTAACCTTTCAAAGTACTTCATAATGATGGATTTCAGAGCCACTGGACAACAGCCATTAAAGAAAAGTGCCTGACATTTCTTTGGTACTGTAATAACAGTGTGTATAACAATTCTGTGCAACAGTAATAACAGTGTGAGTGTTACAATTCTGTGCAACAGTAATAACAATGTGAGTGTAACAATTCTGAGTAACAGTAATAACAATGTGAGTGTAACAATTCTGAATAACAGTAATAACAATGTGAGTGTAACAATTCTGAGTAACAGTAATAATAATGTGAGTGTAACAATTCTGTGCAACAGTAATAACAATGTGAGTGTAACAATTCTGAGTAACAGTAATAACAATGTGTGTGTAACAATTCTGTGTGACAGTACTAACAGTGTGAGTGTAACAATTCTGTGTAACACTAATAACAATGTGAGTGTAACAATTCTGTGTAACAGTAGTAACAGTGTGAGTGTAACAATTCTATGTAACAGTAGTAACAGTGTGAGTGTAACAATTCTGTGTAACAGTAGTAACAGTGTGAGTGTAACAATTCTGAGTAACAGTAATAACAGTGTGTGTAACAATTCTGAATAACAGTAATGACAGTGTGTGTAACAATTTTGTGCAACAATAATAACAATGTGAGTGTAACAATTCTGAATAACAGTAATAACAATGTGAGTGTAACAATTCTGAGTAACAGTAATAACAATGTGAATGTAACAATTCTAAGTAACAGTAATAACAATGTGAGTGTAACAATTCTGTGTAACAGTAATAATAATGTGAGTGTAACAATTCAGAGTAACAGTAATAACAGTGTGTGTAACAATTCTGTGTGACAGTAATAACAGTGTGAGTGTAACAATTCTGTGTAACAATAATAACAATGTGAGTGTAACAATTCTGAGTAACAGTAATAACAATGTGAATGTAACAATTCTAAGTAACAGTAATAACAATGTGAGTGTAACAATTCTGTGTAACAATAGTAACAGTGTGAGTGTAACAATTCTGTGTAACAGTAATAACAATGTGAGTGTAACAATTCTGAGTAACAGTAATAACAATGTGAGTGTAACAATTCTGAGTAACAGTAATAACAATGTGAGTGTAACAATTCTGAGTAACAGTAATAACAATGTGAGTGTAACAATTCTGAGTAACAGTAATAACAATGTGAGTGTAACAATAGTGTCTGTGTCGCAGTAATAGCAATGTGAGTCTGTCCATTCTCAATCTGAGTCACAGCTATTGTCCCTGGCCGGTTAGCTCAGTTGGTTAGAGCGTGGTGCTAATAACGCCAAGGTCGCGGGTTCGATCCCCGTACGGGCCACTTACTTTTTGCTTCACATTTTAGTTTTCTTTCCCAACAATTTCCAAATCCTTTGCAAGCAAATTCCCAACAGTTAATCAAATATTCGCCGTTTGGTGCTATTTCTGGGACAGTTGGTCTGATATTTGGGACTTATTTCTATGTGTGTGTCCATTCCCAGTGTAACAGTGTGTGTATCCATTGACAGTGTAACAGTGTGTGTGTGTGTATCCATTGTCAGTGTACCAGTATGAGTGTGTATCCAATGTTAATGTAACAGTGTGTGTGTGTCCATTATCAGTATAACAGAGTGTGTGTATTCATTGTCAGTGTAACAGTGTGTGTGTATCCATTGTCAGTGTAACTGTGTGTGTGTGTGTGTGTGCATCCATTCCCAGTGTAACAGTGTGAGTGTACCCATTATCAGTGTAACAGTGTGTGTGTGTGTACCCATTATCAGTGTAAGAGTGTGTGTGTACCCATTATCAGTATAACAGTGTGTGTGTATACATTGTCAATGTAACAGTGTGTGTGTGTATCCATTCTCAGTGTAACAGTGTGTGTGTATCCATTCTCAGTATAACAGTGTGTGTATCCATTCTCAGTGTAACAGTGTGTGTATATCCATTATCAGTATAACAGTGTGTGTATCCATTCTCAGTGTAACAATGTGTGTGTATCCATTCTCAGTGTAACAGTGTGTGTATATCCATTATCAGTATAACAGTGTGTGTATCCATTCTCAGTGTAACAGTGTGTGTGTATCCATTCTCAGTGTAACAATGTGTGTGTATCCATTCTCAGTGTAACAGTGTGTGTGTATCCATTCTCAGTGTAACAGTGTGTGTGTATCCATTCCCAGTGTAACAGTGTGTGTGTATCCATTCTCAGTGTAACAGTGTGTGTGTATCCATTCCCAGTGTAACAGTGTGAGTGTACCCATTATCAGTGTAACAGTGTGTGTGTGTGTACCCATTATCAGTGTAAGAGTGTGTGTGTACCCATTATCAGTATAACAGTGTGTGTGTATACATTGTCAGTGTAACAGTGTGTGTGTGTATCCATTCTCAGTGTAACAGTGTGTGTGTATCCATTCTCAGTGTAACAGTGTGTGTGTATCCATTCTCAGTGTAACAGTGTGTGTATATCCATTATCAGTATAACAGTGTGTGTATCCATTCTCAGTGTAACAGTGTGTGTGTATCCATTATCAGTATAACAGTGTGTGTATCCATTCTCAGTGTAACAATGTGTGTGTATCCATTATCAGTATAACAGTGTGTGTATCCATTCTCAGTGTAACAATGTGTGTGTATATCCATTATCAGTATAACAGTGTATGTGTATCCATTCCCAGTGTAACAATGTGTGTATCCATTCTCAGTGTAACAATGTGTGTGTATCCATTCTCAGTGTAACAGTGTGTGTATCCATTCTCAGTGTAACAGTGTGTGTGTGTGTATCCATTGTCAGTGTACCAGTATGAGTGTGTATCCAATGTTAATGTAACAGTGTGTGTGTGTCCATTATCAGTATAACAGAGTGTGTGTATCCATTGTCAGTGTAACTGTGTGTGTGTGTATCCATTACCAGTATAACAGTGTGTGTATCCATTCTCAGTGTAACAATGTATGTGTACCCATTCTCAGTGTAACAGTGTGTGTACCCATTCTCAGTGTAACAGTGTGTGTGTATCCATTCTCAGTGTAACAGTGTGTGTATCCATTCTCAGTGTAACAGTGTGTGTATCCATTCTCAGTGTAACAGTGTGTGTGTATCCATTCTCAGTGTAACAGTGTGTGTGTATCCATTCTCAGTGTAACAGTGTGTGTGTATCCATTCTCAGTGTAACAATGTGTGTGTATCCATTCCCAGTGTATCTGTATTCATTCTCATTCTGGGTTGCCGCTAGCTTCCGCAGTCTGTCCCTGGCCGGTTAGCTCAGTTGGTTAGAGCGTGGTGCTAATAACGCCAAGGTCGCGGGTTCGATCCCCGTACGGGCCAGCTTCCCTTTTCCCTCAAACTGATATATATTTTATTTTTCCCTCTCTGATCAGCTTTGCATCGTTAAAATTAAGAATTGCAGCCGAATTATTTCGGATTTAAAAAGATATTCGTCTTCGCTGCGAGCAGGGTTCGAACCTGCGCGGGGAAACCCCATTGGATTTCGAGTCCAACGCCTTAACCACTCGGCCATCGCAGCTGCAATGGGTGGAAGCTGCATTTGTTCATATTTACAGCTCAGACTGTGTGTGATGCTGCTTGTAATCATTGCAAACTGTGTTTTCCTCATTGCAAATCGTGTGTCCCACATTGTTACCCAGTGTGTAACACTGTGTCTGCACCCCCTGTGTCCCACATTGCTACTCAGTGTGTGTAACACTGTGTCTGCACCCTCTGTGTCCCACATTCTTACCCAGTGTGTGTCACTCTCTGCACCCTCTGTGTCCCACATTGTTACCCAGTGTGTGTAACACTGTGTCTGCACCCTCTGTGTCCCACATTCTTACCCAGTGTGTGTCACTCTCTGCACCCTCTGTGTCCCACATTCTTACCCAGTGTGTGTAACACTGTGTCAGCACCCTCTGTGTCCCACATTCTTACCCAGTGTGTGTCACTCTCTGCACCCTCTGTGTCCCACATTGCTACTCAGTGTGTGTAACACTGTGTCTGCACCCCCTGTGTCCCACATTGCTACTCAGTGTGTGTAACACTGTGTCTGCACCCTCTGTGTCCCACATTCTTACCCAGTGTGTGTCACTCTCTGCACCCTCTGTGTCCCACATTGTTACCCAGTGTGTGTAACACTGTGTCTGCACCCTCTGTGTCCCACATTGCTACCCAGTGTGTGTAACACTGTGTCTGCACCCTCTGTGTCCCACATTGCTACCCAGTGTGTGTAACACTGTGTCTGCACCCTCTGTGTCCCACATTGCTACCCAGTGTGTGTAACACTGTGTCTGCACCCCCTGTGTCCCACATTGTTACCCAATGTGTGTAACACTGTGTCTGTGTCCCACATTGTTACCCAGTGTCTGTAACACTGTGTCTGTAACACTGTGTCTGCACCCCCTGTGTCCCACATTGAAACCCAGTGTGTGTAACACTGTGTCTGTAACACTGTGTCTGTATCCTCTCTTGCTCCCAATTCCGGCCCCACCACTCTTTGCCTCTCTGTTCCCCAGTCTGAACTTCTCTACATTTCCATCGCCCTCCCTCTCTTCAATAAATAAACCCCAACTCCTCTTCAATAATTTATAAGAAAGAAAATCACTCTGGCCCCTAAGGGGATCGAACCCGCGACCTTGGCGTCATTAGCACCACGCTCTAACCAACTGAGCTAACCGGCCACGGACAGGGTGTAGCTATAACTCAGATTGAGAATGGACAGATTCACATTGCTATTGCTGTTCCACAGAGACACAGATACACTGACCACCCATCCCAGAATCATTCCCAAATATCAGAGCTACTGTCCCAGAATTATTCCCAAAATATGTCCCAGAAATATTCCCAAATATCAGACCTACTATCCCAGAATTATTCCCAAATATCAGAGCTACTGTCCAGAATTATTCCCAAATATCAGAGCTACTGTCCCAGAATTATTCCCAAATATCAGACCTACTATCCCAGAATTATTCCCAAATACCAGACCTACTATCCCAGAATTATTCCCAAATATCAGAGCTACTGTCCCAGAATTATTCCCAAATATGTCCCAGAAATATTCCCAAATATCAGACCTACTATCCCAGAATTATTCCCAAATATCAGAGCTACTGTCCCAGAATTATTCCCAAATATGTCCCAGAAATATTCCCAAATAACAAAGCTACTGTCCCAGAAATATTCCCAAATATCAGACCTACTACCCCAGAAATGTTCCCAAATATCAGACCCACTGTCCCAGAATTATTCTCAAATATCAGAGCTACTGTCCCAGAAATATTCTCAAATATGTCCCAGAAATATTCCCAAATATCAGAGCTACTGTCCCAGAAATATTCCCAAATATCAAAGCAACTGTCCCAGAAATATTCCCAAATATCAGAGCAATTTCCCCAGAAATATTCTCAAATATCAGACCTTCTGTTCCAGAAATATTCCCAAATATCAGACCTACTACCGTAGAAATATTCCCATCACGTGCTCACTGTGTGTTGGTGCAGACTCAATGGGCTGAATGGCCACCTTCTGCACAGTAAGGATTCTATGACTATGTGAGCCATTTTGAAACTGGTTCCATTCACTGATGCAATATTCACACTTGGTTACGCCAAGTCGAACTTCAATCCATGCCAATATGTTATCCTCTAATTTATTCCTTTACAACTGAGCAAAATTGACCTTAAGTGTTGTTAAAAGCTCTGTGTTCCTGACATGTGGACAACAGTGGCAATATAGTATTTCTTAGTCATGCTTAGGAACACTGGGAAAGCAATGGTATGTCCCAGAAATATTCCCAAATAACAGAGCTACTGTCCCAGAAATATTCCCAAATATCAGAGCTACTGTCCCAGAAATATTCCCAAATATCAAATAACTGTCCCAGAAATATTCCCAAATATCAGAGCAATTTCCCCAGAAATATTCTCAAATATCAGACCTTCTGTTCCAGAAATATTCCCAAATATCAGACCTACTACCGTAGAAATATTCCCAAAAATCAGAGCAATTTCCCCAGAAATATTTTCAAATATCAGACCTATTGTCCCAGAAATATTCCCAAATATGACCCAGAAATATTCCCAAATATCAGACCTACTGTCCCAGAAATATTCCCAAATATGACCCAGAAATATTCCCAAATATCCGACCTACTGTCCCAGAAATATTCCCAAATATCAGAGCTACTGTCCCAGAAATATTCCCAAATATCAGACCTACTGTCCCAGAAATATTCCCAAATATGACCCAGAAATATTCCCAAATATCAGACCTACTGTCCCAGAAATATTCCCAAATATCAGAGCTACTGTCCCAGAAATATTCCCAAATATGACCCAGAAATATTCCCAAATATCAGACCTACTGTCCCAGAAATATTCCCAAATATCAGAGCTACTGTCCCAGAAATATTCCCAAATATCAAAGCAACTGTCCCAGAAATATTCCCAAATATCAGAGCAATTTCCCCAGAAATATTCTCAAATATCAGACCTTCTGTCCCAGAAATATTCCCAAATATCACACCTACTACCGTAGAAATATTCCCAAAAATCAGAGCAATTTCCCCAGAAATATTTTCAAATATCAGACCTACTGTCCCAGAAATATTCCCAAATATAATCCAGAAATATCAGACCTACTGTCCCAGAAATATTCCCAAATATCAGACCTACTTTCCCAGAAATATTCCCAAATATGATCCAGAAATATTCCCAAATATCAGACCTACTGTCCCAGAAATATTCCCAAATATCAAACCTACTGTCCCAGTAATATTCCCAAATCAGACCTATTGTCCCAGAAATATTCCCAAATATCAGACCTACTACCCCAGAAATATTCCCAAATATGTCCCAGAAATATTCCCAAATATCAGACCTACTATCCCAGAAATATTCCCAAATATGTCCCAGAAATATTCCCAAATATCAGAGCCACACTAGGATTTTTCTTGCAAATGATTTTGAGGTTACTTCAAAAAAAGTTGAAATGTGAAGCAAAATCTCTGTGGCCCGTACGGGGATCGAACCCGCGACCTTGGCGTTATTAGCACCACGCTCTAACCAACTGAGCTAACCGGCCAGTGTCTGAATAACTTCCTCACTCTTACAGATTCAGGACGGTGACAATTGTACCCACATCATTACTGTTACACACTGAGATACTATTGTTACACTCACACTATTATTACTGTTACACACAGAGACACATCTCTTACACTGTCTGCACCCTCTATGTCCCACATTGCTACTAATATCATTACAGCCACACAAGGACACAACTGTTACACTCACATTGTTATTACTATTACTCACAGACACTATTGTTCCACTGTCTGCACCTTCTATGTCCCACGTTGCTACCAATTGTACCAACATTACTACTGTTACACAGAGACACAACTGTTACACTCACACTGTTATTACTGTTACACAGAGACACTATTGTTACACTCACTGTTATTACTGTTACAGAGACGCTGTTGTTACACACGCTGTTACTACTGTTACAGAGACACTGTTATTACACTCACACTGTTATTACTGTTACACAGAGACACTATTGTTACACTCACTGTTACTACTGTTACAGAGACACTGTTATTACACTCACACTGTTATTACTGTTACACAGAGACACTATTGTTACACTCACTGTTACTACTGTTACAGAGACACTGTTATTACACTCACACTGTTATTACTGTTACACAGAGACACTATTGTTACACTCACTGTTACTACTGTTACAGAGACACTGTTATTACACTCACTGTTATTACTGTTACACAGAGACACTATTGTTACACTCACTGTTACTACTGTTACAGAGACGCTGTTGTTACACACGCTGTTATTACTGTTACAGAGACACTGTTGTTACACTCACACTGTCACACAACTGTTACACTTACACACTTATTACTTTACAGAGAGACACTACTGTTACATACACTGTAATTACTGTTACAGAGAAACACTATTGTTACACACACTGTTATTACTGTCACACAGAGACACAACTGTTAAGCTCACACAGTTATTAATGTTTCACAGAGACACTACCAAAAATGCTCCACAATAGCAGCGAATATTTGATTTATTGCTTCAAAATGTTAGGAATTTTCTTGCAAAGGATTTGGAAGTTGCTGAGAGAAAAAAAGTTGAAATGTGAAGCAAAAATCTCCGTGGCCCGTACGGGGATCGAACCCGCGACCTTGGCGTTATTAGCACCACGCTCTAACCAACTGAGCTAACCGGCCAGTTACTCTAGATTCAGCCACACCGTCAGAATTGCTACACCCAATTAAGTGTTATTGCTCTGAGACAGGATGTTAACTGGAGCCAGAGAGTTTATCCAGCCCTGAAAGTGGCCCTTCGGCCCATCGGGTCTGTGCCAGTCACCCAGCACCTATTTATTCCAATCCCATTTTCCAGTGCTGGCTCCCTATCCTTGAGTCGCCACGGCATTTCAAGTGCTCATCTAAACACTTCACAATTGTTGTTGGAGTTTTTCGGTCTCTCCCACCCTTTCAGGCAGCGAGTTCCTCATTCCCACCAGCTTCAGGGTGAAAAAGTTTCTCCTCGAATCCCCTCTAAACCTTCTGCGCCTTCCTTCAAGTCTCTGCCCCCCTGCTTAGTGATCCCTCCTACAGAGAGGGAAAAGCTCCCTTTCTGTCCACAATCCTCAAAACTCAGTAAACCTCGATCAGGCCACCCCTCCACCTTCTGTACCCCAAACCCCCCCCCCACCAACCAGCCTCTCTCTGTGTGGTTGTAACACTCCAGCCCAGGCAACATCCTAGGAATCTCCTCTACACTCTCCCTCTGTGAGACTAAGAACATAAGAACATAAGAAATAGGAGCAGGAGTAGGCTATCTGGCCCTTCGAGCCTGCCCCGCCATTCAATAAGATCATGGCTGATCTGTCGTGGCTCAATTCCACCTTCCCGCCCTCTCCCCATAACCCTTAATCCCCTCTCTTATCAAAAACCCATCAACCCGCGTCTTAAAAATATTTAGCGAGGCAGCCTCCACCACTTCAACGGGCAGAGAATTCCAGAGATTCACCACCCTTTGAGTGAAGAAGTTCCTCCTCAACTCCGTTCTAAAACGCCCCCCCCTTTATCTTGAGGCTGTGCCCCCTCGTCCTACTGTCCTTTCTGAGCGGGAAGAGTCTCTCCACCTCTATCCTATCCATCCCATTCATCATCTTATACATCTCAATGAGATCTCCCCTCATTCTTCTAAACTCTACTGAGTACAAGCCTAGTTCATTCAGCCTCTCCTCATAGCTCAACCCCCTCAACTCCGGTATCAGCCCAGTAAACCTCCTCTGCACTCCCTCCAAGGCCAAAATTTCCTTGTGTGGCGACCAAAACTGCACACAGTACTCCAGCTGCGGCCTCACCAATGCCCTATACAGCTGCAGCAAGACCTCCCTACTTTTATATTCAATCCCCTTCGCTATGAAGGCCAGCATCCCATTCGCCTTCCTGACCACCTGCTGCACCTGCAAGCTGGGTTTTTGCGACTCATGCACAAGGACCCCGAGGTCCCTCTGCACCGTCGCCTGCTGCAGTTTCACGCTACATGCATCCTATAGTGGGGCAACCAGAACTACACGTGGTACTCTAGCTGTGGCCAAACCAGTGTCTTATACAACTCCATCGCACCCTTCCTGCTCTTCAATACAATGCCTTGGCTGATAAAGGCAAGTATCCCTTTTTAGGGCCTGGATGGAGTTGTGGTCAGTACAGATCCAATGGGCCAAATGGCCCCCCTTTGTGCACTATCGGGATCCTGTGATAACGTGAGGTGATCCACTTTGGTAGAAGGAACGGATGTTTTAAAGTTTATTTATTCGTGTCACCAGTGGGCTCACGTTTGCACTGACTCAAGAACAGCTTCTTCCCTGCTGCCGTCAGACTTTTGAATGGACCCACCTCACATTAAGCTGATCTTTCTCTACACCCTCGCTGTGACTGTAACACTACACTCTGCACCCTCTCCTTTCCTTCTCTATGAATGGTATGCTTTGTCTGTATAGCGCACAGGAAACAATACTTTTCACTGTACCCCAATATTACAATAATAAATCATATCTATATACTCTATGAACGGTATAGCGCACAAGAAACAATACTTTTCACTGTATCCCAATACACGTGACAATAATAAATCAAAACTGTGTACTCTATGAATGGTATGCTTTGTCTGTATAGCGCACAAGAAACAATACTTTTCACTGTATCCCAATACACGTGACAATAATAAATCAAAACTGTGTACTCTATGAACGGTATGCTTTGTATAGTGCACAAAAAACAATACTTTTCACTGTATCCCAGTACATGTGACAATAATAAATCAAGACTTTTGTACCTTTATCCCAAGGAAGAAGGCAGAAGAGAGAATATCCGGGGTGTGTTGGGGTCCTTAATTATCCCGGCTGCTTTTCCCCGAGGCAGTGGGAAGTGTAGACGGAGTCAATGGATGGGAGGCTGGGTTTGTGTGATGGGATTGGGGGCTACATTCTTTTGCAGTTCCTTGCGGCCTTGGGCAGAGCAGGAGCCCGGACCGAGCTGTGATACAACCCAGAAAGGATGCTTTCTATGGGGGGGGGGGCATCTGTAAAAGTTGGTGAGAGTTGTAGCCAAATTTCCTGAGTCTTCTGAGAAAGTAGAGGCGTTGGTGGGGCTTTCTTAACTATAGTGTCGGCGTGGGGGGGGGGGGAACCAGGATCTGGACACCTAAAAACTTGAAGCTCTCTCAACCCTTGGTCCCCGTTGATGTAGAACAGGGGCACGTTCCCCTTTACACTTCCTGAAGTTGATGACAATCTCTTGTCGACACGGAGGGAGAGATTATTGTCGCCACCCCACCGGATTCTCGATATCGTTCCTATTCTCCGTCTCGTCGTTGTTTCAGATCCGACCCCACTCCAGTGGTGTCACCAGCAAACTGGAAAATTGGAGTTGGAAGGGAATTTGGCCGCTCAGAGGGGGGGGGGGGGGGTGCTGAGAACCCAGCCTTGTGATGGTTTTGTGTGGGGAGGGGGGGGGGGGGGTCACTGCTCAGAGTGAGAGGGTTTCAGTGCATTCCACATTTCCTGGGGTGTGCTAGTATAAGAACATAAGAAATAGGAGCAGGAGTAGGCCATCTAGCCCTTCGAGCCTGCCCCGCCATTCAATAAGATCATGGCTGATCTGTCGTGGCTCAGTTCCACATTCCCGCCCTCTCCCCATAACCCTTAATCCCCTCTCTTATCAAAAACCCATCAACCCGCTTCTTAAAAATATTTAGCGAGGCAGCCTCCACCACTTCAACGGGTAGAGAATTCCAGAGATTCACCACCCTTTGAGTGAAAAAGTTCCTCCTCAACTCCGTTCTAAACTGCTCCCCCCCTTATCTTGAGGCTGTGCCCCCTAGTCCTGCTGTCCTTTCTAAGTAAAAAGTCTGACAACACCAGGTTTTAGTCCAACCGATTTATTTGATAATATTCTCACAAGCTTTCGAGGTTACCCTCTTCGTCAGGTGAATGGAGAGTTCTGGCCTCAGACAGAGCATATAAAGCACAGACAGTTTAGTCCTTTCTAAGCAGGAAGAGTCTCTCTACCTCTACCCTATCCATCCCCTTCATTATCTTATACGTCTCTATAAGATCCCCCCCCCTCTAAACTCCAACGAGTACAGACCCAGCCTATTTAATCTCTCTTCATAGTCTAACCCCCTCATCTCCGGATGGGGTGTTGCATGGATAGTACATGGGTGCTGTTCCTTCGTTACCCTCAGCTACCCTACACCCTACCAAAAAAAACCCGGAACACCAAGACAAAATTCCTGGAGAATGTCTACAGATTCACAAGCATACACTTGTTAAAAAGTCCCCCCCCCCAGTGGAGGAGAAAAGAGAGGGGGAGATAATGGCTTAAAACCCTGTATGTTGGAAAGGGAACAACAATAATGAAATTTCAGTGACATTCAGTGAATTGCAACTAATGATATTCAGAGACATGGGCGGTGAAATTATCAGGCTGAACTGCAAGAGTGAAATTGAGTGCAAATGAGAGGGATACTCAGCACCATCACATTTCACTGGCTCTGTGGCGCAATGGATAGCGCGTTGGACTTCT
This sequence comes from Prionace glauca, assembly GCA_037974335.1. Lineage (NCBI taxonomy): Eukaryota > Metazoa > Chordata > Chondrichthyes > Carcharhiniformes > Carcharhinidae > Prionace > Prionace glauca. The sequence continues at coordinate 10,258,009 of CM075761.1, read as the reverse complement.
AGTCAATGACTTGAGCTGCCATTCAAAGGTTGTGGGTTCGAGTCCCACCAGAGTCGGGTTTTAGGTCAGCTTTCTCCGCCCTGATTTTTTTTTTTGGCAGCCAGACACAGGCACACCACTTCCTGTTCCAGACCTTGAGGCTCCCAATCCCCTCCCCTCAAACCTCCCATTGGTGAGGAATTCTCAATAAAACGCCTCTCAATGGAGAGAGACTCAAAAGACAGATTGTTACAGAGAAGCAGGGAGGAAGACTCAGAGACAGATTGCACACACACACAGAGAGAGAGAGGAGACTCTCAGACAGGTTACACAGAGAGACAGAGAGAGAGAAAGACTCAGAGACAGAGAGAGAGAAAGACTCAGAACTCTCGATAAAACGCTTCTTAATGGAGAGAGACAGAGAGAGAGCGAGAAAGACTCAGACAGATTGCACACACACACACACACACAGAGGAGACTCTCAGACAGGTTACACAGAGAGAGAGAGAGAGAAAGACTCAGAATTCTTAATAAAACGCCTCTTAATGGAGAGAGAGAGAGACTCGGAGACAGATTATACAGAGAGAGAGAGAGACTCGGAGATAGATTACACAGAGAGAGACTCAGAGACAGATTATACAGAGAGAGAGAGAGAGAGACTCGGAGACAGATTATACAGAGAGAGAGAGAGAGACTCAGAGACAGATTATACAGAGAGAGAGAGACTCGGAGACAGATTATACAGAGAGAGAGAAAGACTCAGACAGATTATACAGAGAGAGAGACTCTCAGACAGGTTACACACACAAAGACCCAAAAACAGATTATACAGAGAGAGAGGGGGGGAGAAAGACTCAGAGACAGATTATACAGAGAGAGAGAGAGAGACTCAGAGACAGATTATACAGAGAGAGAGAGAGAGACTCAGAAACAGATTATACAGAGAGAGAGAGAGAGAGACTCAGAGACAGTTTATACAGAGAGAGAGAGAGACTCAGAAACAGATTATACAGAGAGAGAGAGAGAGAGACTCGGAGACAGATTATACAGAGAGAGAGACTCAGAGACAGATTATACAGAGAGAGAGAGAGAAAGACTCAGAGACAGATTATACAGAGAGAGAGAGAGAGAGAGACTCAGAGACAGATTATACAGAGAGAGAGAGAGAGACTCGGAGACAGATTATACAGAGAGAGAGAGAGAGACTCAGAGACAGATTATACAGAGAGAGAGACTCAGAGACAGATTATACAGAGAGAGAGAGAGAGACTCAGAGACAGATTATACAGAGAGAGAGAGACTCAGAGGCAGATTATACAGAGAGAGAGAGAGAGACTCAGAGACAGATTATACAGAGAGAGAGACTCGGAGACAGATTATACAGAGAGAGAGAGAGAGAGAGACTCAGAAACAGATTATACAGAGAGAGAGAGAGACTCAGAGGCAGATTATACAGAGAGAGAGAGAGACTCGGAGACAGATTATACAGAGAGAGAGAGACTCAGAGGCAGATTATACAGAGAGAGAGAGAGAGACTCAGAGACAGATTATACAGAGAGAGAGAGAGAGAGACTCAGAAACAGATTATACAGAGAGAGAGAGAGAGAGACTCAGAGACAGATTATACAGAGAGAGAGAGACTCAGAGACAGATTATACAGAGAGAGAGAGAGAGACTCAGAGACAGATTATACAGAGAGAGAGAGAGAGAGACTCAGAAACAGATTATACAGAGAGAGAGAGACTCAGAGGCAGATTATACAGAGAGAGAGAGAGACTCGGAGACAGATTATACAGAGAGAGAGAGACTCAGAGGCAGATTATACAGAGAGAGAGAGAGACTCAGAGACAGATTATACAGAGAGAGAGAGAGAGACTCAGAAACAGATTATACAGAGAGAGAGAGAGAGAGACTCAGAGACAGATTATACAGAGAGAGAGAGACTCAGAGACAGATTATACAGAGAGAGAGAGAGAGACTCAGAGACAGATTATACAGAGAGAGAGAGAGAGAGACTCAGAAACAGATTATACAGAGAGAGAGAGAGAGACTCAGAGACAGATTATACAGAGAGAGAGAGAGACTCAGAAACAGATTATACAGAGAGAGAGAGAGAGAGACTCGGAGACAGATTATACAGAGAGAGAGACTCAGAGACAGATTATACAGAGAGAGAGAGAGAAAAACTCAGAGACAGATTATACAGAGAGAGAGAGAGAGACTCAGAGACAGATTATACAGAGAGAGAGAGAGAGACTCGGAGACAGATTATACAGAGAGAGAGAGAGAGACTCAGACAGATTATACAGAGAGAGAGAGAGAGACTCAGAGACAGATTATACAGAGAGAGAGAGAGACTCAGAGACAGATTATACAGAGAGAGAGAGAAAGACTCAGAGACAGATTATACAGAGAGAGAGAGAGAGACTCGGAGACAGATTATACAGAGAGAGAGAGAGAGACTCGGAGACAGATTATACAGAGAGAGAGAGAGAGACTCGGAGACAGATTATACAGAGAGAGAGAGAGAGACTCAGAGACAGATTATACAGAGAGAGAGAGAGAGAGACTCAGAGACAGATTATACAGAGAGAGAGAGAAAGACTCAGAGACAGATTATACAGAGAGAGAGAGAGAGACTCGGAGACAGATTATACAGAGAGAGAGAGAGAGACTCGGAGACAGATTATACAGAGAGAGAGAGAGACTCAGAAACAGATTATACAGAGAGAGAGAGACAGAGACAGATTACACAGAGAGAGAGAGATTGAATATCTGGACTCTGAGACAGAACAAAGACAGCTCAGGAACAGGCCATTCGGCCCACCAGGTCTGTGCCGTGCTGCTGACTCTCTAATCTAATATTTTCTTGTCTCTAAGTGGTCCATATCCCTCGATTCCCTGTCTATTTCCAGCTGCCTCTGGAACCTGTTCCCACCACCTCCTCCGACAGCCTGTTCCGGGCACCCATCACCCCCTGTGTGAAAGATCTATCCCTTTACACTTTTACACTTCCCCCCCTCTCACTCTCAACCTATGCCCCCGAGTAATTGGCCCTGGCAAGAAGATTATCCACTCTCTCCCAGCCTATCAGAATCTTGTAAACCCCGATCAGATCCCCCTCCCCTCATCCTCCGACACTCCAATGACAACAATCCTAGTTTGCTCCAGCTTTCTTCCCTATCCTCCAAACCAGGCATCATCCTGGTAAACCTCCTCTGCACCCTTTCCAATACATCAGTGTCTCTTCCGCTGGTGTGGGGACCAGAACTGTACACAATACTCCAAAATGCGGCCTAACATAAGTCTTATTGTCCCTTAGTGTCCAAAGATGTGTAGGTTAGGGTGGATTGGCCGTGCTAAATTGTCCCTTAGTGTCCCAAAGATGTGTAGGTTAGGGTGGATTGGCCGTGCTAAATTGCCCCTTAGTGTACCAAAGATGTGTAGGTTAGGGTGGATTGGCCGTGCTAAATTGTCCCTTAGTGTCCAAAGATGTGTAGGTTAGGGTGGATTGGCCATGCTAAATTGTCCCTTAGTGTCCAAAGATGTGTAGGTTAGGGTGGATTGGCCGTGCTAAATTGCCCCTTAGTGTCCAAAGATGTGTAGGTTAGGGTAGATTGGCCGTGCTAAATTGTCCCTTAGTGTCCAAAGATGTGTAGGTTAGGGTGGATTGGCCATGCTAAATTGCCCCTTCATAACCAAAGATGTGTAGGTTAGGGTGGATTGGCCATGCTAAATTGCCCCTTAGTGTCCAAAGATGTGCAGGTTAGGGGAATTGGCCATGCTAAATTGCCCCTTAGTGTCCAAAGATGTGCAGGTTAGGGGGATTGGCCATGCTAAATTACCCCTTAGTGTCCAAAGATGTGCAGGTTAGGGGGGATTGGCCATGCTAAATTGCCCCTTAGTGTCCAAAGATGTGTAGGTTAGGGTGGATTGGCTGTGCTAAATTGTCCCTTAGTGTCCAAAGATGTGTAGGTTAGGTGGATTGGCCATGCTAAATTGTCCCTTAGTGTCCCAAGATGTGCAGGTTAGGGTGGATTGGCCATGCTAAATTGCCCCTTAGTGTCTAAAGATGTGCAGGTTAGGGGAATTGGCCGTGCTAAATTGTCCCTTAGTGTCCAAAGATGTGTAGGTTAGGGTGGATTGGCCGTGCTAAATTGTCCCTTAATGTCCAAAGATGTGTAGGTTAGGGTGGATTGGCCGTGCTAAATTGTCCCTTAATGTCCAAAGATGTGTAGGTTAGGGTGGATTGGCCGTGCTAAATTGTCCCTTAGTGTCCAAAGATGTGCAGGTTAGGGGAATTGGCCATGCTAAATTGCCCCTTAGTGTCCAAAGATGTGCAGGTTAGGGGGATTGGCCATGCTAAATTACCCCTTAGTGTCCAAAGATGTGCAGGTTAGGGGGGATTGGCCATGCTAAATTGCCCCTTAGTGTCCAAAGATGTGTAGGTTAGGGTGGATTGGCTGTGCTAAATTGTCCCTTAGTGTCCAAAGATGTGTAGGTTAGGTGGATTGGCCATGCTAAATTGTCCCTTAGTGTCCCAAGATGTGCAGGTTAGGTGGATTGGCCATGCTAAATTGCCCCTTAGTGTCTAAAGATGTGCAGGTTAGGGGAATTGGCCGTGCTAAATTGCCCCTTAGTGTCCAAAGATGTGTAGGTTAGGGCGATTGGCCTTGCTAAATTGTCCCTTAGTGTCCAAAGATGTGTAGGTTAGGGGGGATTGGCCATGCTAAATTGTCCCTTAGTGTCCAAAGATGTGCAGGTTAGGGGGGATTGGCCGTGCTAAATTGTCCCTTAGTGTCCAAAGATGTGTAGGTTAGGGTGGATTGGCCGTGCTAAATTGTCCCTTAGTGTCCAAAGATGTGTAGGTTAGGGTGGATTGGCCGTGCTAAATTGTCCCTTAGTGTCCCAAAGATGTGTAGGTTAGGGTGGATTGGCCGTGCTAAATTGTCCCTTAGTGTCCCAAAGATGTGGAGGTTAGGCGTGTATGCTTTGCCCGTACAGCGCGCAAGAAACAATACTTTTCACAGTGTCCCAATACACGTGAAAATAATAAATCAGATCTAATCAGTTCACAGGGGGTTCGACCCGCTGATAATCTCACACTTGGTGAAATGTGGTTTGGGATGAGACATCACTGAGATTCTGGTCCAGTCGATGTGGGGGACAGTCAAACTGGGCAGCATTGTGCTGCAATACCAGAATACAACAGAGGGGGGAGATAGTGCACCATACAACAGGGACAGCCCTGCACATCAGGAGGCTAAAAGTTTATTTATTATTGTCACAAGTAGGATTACATTAACACCGCAATGAAGTTACTGTGAAAAATCCCCCACACTCCTGTTGGGGTTACACTGAGGGAGAACTTAGCACGGCCAATGCACCCTAACCAGCACATCTTTGGGACACTAAGGGACAATTTAGCACGGCCAATCCACCCTAACCTACACATCTTTGGACACTAAGGGACAATTTAGCACGGCCAATCCACCCTAACCTACACATCTTTGGGACACTAAGGGACAATTTAGCACGGCCAATCCACCCTAACCTACACATCTTTGGGACACTAAGGGACAGTTTAGCACGGCCAATCCACCCTAACCTGCACATCTTTGGGACACTAAGGGACAATTTAGCACGGCCAATCCACCCTAACCTACACATCTTTGGGACACTAAGGGACAATTTAGCACGGCCAATCCACCCTAACCTTACACATCTTTGGACACTAAGGGACAATTTAGCACGGCCAATCCACCCTAACCTACACATCTTTGGGACACTAAGGGACAATTTAGCACGGCCAATCCACCCTAACCTACACATCTTTGGACACTAAGGGACAATTTAGCACGGCCAATCCACCCTAACCTACACATCTTTGGACACTAAGGGACAATTTAGCACGGCCAATCCACCCTAACCTACACATCTTTGGACACTGAGGGACAATTTAGCATGGCCAATCCACCCTAACCTACACATCTTTCAGACTGTGGGAGGAAACCGGAGTACCCGGAGGAAACCCACGCAGACACGGGGAGAATGTGCAGACTCCGCACAGACAGTGACCCCGAGGCCGGGAATCGAACCCGGGTCCCTGGCGCCGTGAGGCAGCAGCGCTTAACCCCACTGCGCTGTCCCAGAGGGCGGAAGATGGGAAGGTGTGGTGTGAGGGGGAGAGGGGAGTGAGGGGGAGGGGGAGTGAGGGGGACTGAGGAACGAGTGGGAATGAGGGGGGGATGAGCGGGCAGCGAGGGGGAGTGAGGGGGAGAGGTAGGGAGGGGGTGTGAGGATAGGGGGAGTGAGGGGGACTGAGGAGAGTGGGATGGGGAGGGTGAACGGGGGAGGGAGAGTGAGTGGGAGGGGGACTGAGGGGAGGGGAATGAGGGGGAGGGGGAGGGGGGAGTGAGGGGGAGGGGGACTGAGGGGAGGGGAATGAGGGGAAGGGGGAGTGAGGGGGAGGGGGACTGAGGGGACGGGAGTGAGGGAGGAAGGGAATGCGGCAGGGGGATTGAGGGGGAGGGGAATTGAGGGGGAGGGGAATGAGGGGGAGGGGGAGTGAGGGGGAGGGGGACTGAGGGGACGGGAGTGAGGGAGGAAGGGAATGCGGCAGGGGGATTGAGGGGGAGGGGAATTGAGGGGGAGGGGAATGAGGGGGAGGGGGAGTGAGGGGGAGGGGGACTGAGGGGACGGGAGTGAGGGAGGAAGGAAATGCGGCAGGGGGATTGAGGGGGAGGGGAATTGAGGGGGAGGGGGACTGAGGGGACGGGAGTGAGGGAGGAAGGAAATGCGGCAGGGGGATTGAGGGGGAGGGGAATTGAGGGGGAGGGGAATGAGGCGGAGGGGGAGTGAGGGAGGGGGGTGAAAGGGGGTATGAGGAGGTTGAGTGGGAGGGGGAGGGTGAGGGGGTAGGGTTTTACTATCAGTATCCTGGGGGTTTCCATTGTTCTGGACCATAGAAATACTTTACTAATTAGGACACAGGTCACTGTCTGTGCGGAGTCTGCACATTCTCCCCGTGTCTGCGTGGGTTTCCTCCGGGTGCTCCGGTTTCCTCCCACAGTCTGATAGACGTGAGGGTCAGAGTGGGATTGGCCGGGGTAAATTCTCCCCCAGTGTCACCCGGACAGGAGTGTGGGCGACTAGGGGGGTTTTCACAGTAACTTCATTGCGGTGTTAATGTATAACTACTTGTGACACTAATCAATAAACCTACTTAAGACACACACACTCACTCACTCACTCACTCACTCACTCACTCACTCACTCAC